>JACEGR010002483.1:0-128032 GCA_014170235.1 Listronotus bonariensis | reverse complement strand
AAATATTTTTTCCTTGTTGAAGCTGAGTGTCCAATTTTTCAAAAACCTTTAGCGTCAATTATGGATTTTGCGGGATCCGCAAATTTCCCGGTTTGAAGATACGGCATCCAGCAGATTATTTTAGAAACACCAGGGGTCTTTTAAAACAGCGATAAAATATTTACCCTTTTAATTAGAGCAGCAAAACAAAAATCGTTTCACTTTTGTACCGGGTACAATTATTAGAAAGTTTTGTTTTGTTTTTAGGTCGTTTGTCCTTTACTTGGACGGGTTGTTAAAAGAAGTTTATTTTCTGATAATCCTCAAGACCTTCCCGCCGAAATGGAAGCCTATATTATACAACTGGAAGGTGACGATCCGGAGATTTTTAGGTCTAACTCGCACATGTGTATTCAAGATCCATTTGACCTTAGTCATAATTTAACCAAAGCTGCGCAACAGGGTACTCTTATGAGGTTTCAAACTATGTGTAAATTGACTATATTGCATCTTGACTCAATAAAATAATTGTATATTAATATACTACTTTCATAAAAATTGCAAAACCTGGAAATAATTTATCGGATATTCCGATTCATAAGTGATGGTCAGATCCGGATTAACCTATAAGACAATTAAGCAATTGCTTAGGGCAAAACGTTGTGGGGGTACCATTTTTTTTTGTTGTATGTTTGAAAAAGGGGTAACTTTTTTGCACTTCAAATAGTTTAGGGTTTATGAAAAGAAATGATGGATGTTGTAAAGAGGTGGTGACCATTTTTTTGGTCCTCAAAATTTAATGTCCAGTAGGTACCACAGGAGTAAACTGCTTAAGGCATCAGGAAGTCTGGATCGGCACTAGTGATGGCCGTGCGTTACACAGAGGAAGTGTTAAAACCAACTGTTATACCCCACTTCCAATCTCCTTATTTCAGTAAGATAATGCACGACTACATATAGCTCGTGTAACTATGGCTTATCTAAAACAACAAGCATCAGTAAATTTCCTAACCAACCCCATATTTAGTGAAACACCGGATAACACCCATTATTAAAATTTCAAAAACTATCTGTGTGTTGTTTTACGCCAAAATGTAATCACTGAAAGCAAATATTATTGAATATGAAACGGTAAAATTTTGTTAAGTTTGACAAATTATTTGTAGGTGTTGCAATTTTTTTAATAAGTAGAATATATTTGATATTGATATGCAAATATTAGTGTGTCATATACATTATAATTATTAATTTTAATTAAAATATTTTATTTTTAGGTTTTAGAAGTATAAAGTGTGTATTTTTTAGTGATTTTTGATTTATTAATTCCATTTTTATGGAATAATATATATACAATATAGTTATTTTATTTTCTAGTGGCTATCATTTTTTTTTTTTTTTTGTAAAAACATTGCGCCCATTTGCGACTGTAGGGTTTGGTTAAGTTTTGATCACTAAATGCAAAAATTATAGTAAAAACTTCTTAAATATGGGGTTTTTGAATTCATTTTTGTACAACAAATATTTTTAAAAATGAATTAAATAGGTAATAAATACAGGGTGTCCGGAAATTACGCGTTAGGATTTCAGTGGGCGATGATGTTAAAAAAATATATTTATATATTTAAATAACTTTTTTGTAATTTAATGATTTTCGCCAAATTTTACATACATGTCACTAATAATTCTTTGTATTCGCCCTATTAATTTAACGCCAGTAATCAATGCCAAAGGACCTAAAATGTCCTTCACTTTAGAAAAATGACTTAGAACTTTTTTGTTTCAATCCTCTTATAAATTTGGATATAAAATTAGTAAAGAGCATCAAAATATATTTTAAAAAGGTTCTCTTGTTGCATTCACTTAAAATAAACGGTTTCCGAGAAAAACGACTTTAAACATTTACGTACGTTTAATTAGGAATTCTGATTTTTAAAATTAACAAAGCAAGCCTTGTAAAAAAAGTGGTTTGTGGGTAATTTGTTATTGATTTGTATGCAAAATTTGGCGAAAATCAGTACACCAGAAAAAAGTTATTAGAAAAAATCAGAAAAAAAATGTCTTCCCTATCCTTTATCGATCCGTTAATTTTGAGTGTTTGAAAAAATTGTATAGAAGTTTGTTGCATTAATTTTTCGTGCATAATCCGGACACCCTGATTATCGGAGCGCAACATTGCCTAATTTATTTTACAAATAACGAACGGAATACCTATTTAACTAATAAGTCCAATTTTAGTGTCTTTTGAAAAGAATGCTATGAACTTTGTTGTTAAGGAATCAATGGTAGTGGGTAAATAATATAGGTCAGATAAAGATTTCCTTACGAATTTTTTTTCGCTAAACACGAATCTGGTGTCAAAGCTAGAAGTAAAACTGCAAAAAAGAAGAAAAATAAAAAAAATATGGTAATTTTCTAGAAAATGGGAGCAACTCCGATTTTGACGAAATTTGGTATACGGGGTTTTTGGGGCGCTGATCACGAATCTGAAAGAATTATTTGGCGGAAACGTTTCGTTCTCGAGATATCCATCATCAAAGTTCAAATTTGAACTAACCTTATTTTCACTATATTCCCCTTCTTTTTGCACACAATTCTTGATTTAAAGCTAAAGTGTCACACAATATTTGATTTTCACCTTTTAAAACCCCGTTTTTCTACGTTTTTACATTATTTTTGAATTAAATTGTGTGGTTTTCTTTGATAATCCGGCAACCATACATACACATAGGGCTTCATGGCAAACTGGGATTAAAATGATTCAAAGTATAGCTATGCAGTTTAATGCAAAAATAATGTAAAAAACGTAGAAAAACGGGGTTTTAAAAGGTGAAAATCAAATATTGTGTGACACTTTAGCTTTAAATCAAGAATTGTGTCAAAAAGAAGGGGAATATAGTGAAAATAACCTTAGTTCAAATTTGAACTTTGATGATGGATATCTCGAGAACGAAACGTTTCCGCCAAATAATTCTTTCAGATTCGTGATCAGCGCCCCAAAAACCCCCGTATACCAAATTTCGTCAAAATCGGAGTTGCTCCCATTTTCTAGAAAATTACCAAAAATATTTTAGTCATGTTTTTGCATAATTATTACATTTTTATAAATTTTGTCCTTTCCTGAGAAACGACCAGTGCAATGGAGTTTTGCTGTGCTTTTTCCTTTTTGTTAATTTTCCTTTTGTAACATCCAGCAGTAATTTGCAAACATATTTAATATACAGTGAGGATATCGTTACAGACTTAAAAATAAGTTTTGAGTTTATAGAATTGTATAATTATTACGACCACTTAATTTAGTTTAATAATTTATTTAAATAATTAACCTTAGTTTGTCCAAGTTTTTCATCACTTTCGAAGGTTTCCGAAAACACTCGAGTTATTCATTTAACACTTTTATTTTATACTGTACTAAGAGAATTTTCGAGACTTTTTACTATAAAAGGGCGATGGAAGACCTGGGCAGAGTTTATCAAATATTAATAACTAATGCACTCTCTTGCGGCGCGTTTGAAAGCAGCTTTCAAACAGTGCCGGCAAGGTCGGGTCCACGTGTACCATGCGCAGCTACCGACTGCACAGTATAGAAAAGAATAACAGGCTTTGTTTTGGCCAGCAAGTCGCCTGAGGAAAGGCGGGGCAGGAGGGGCCTGTTCGGAGCCGCGTCGTCGAGTAAATTAACTATTAATATTTGATAAACTCTGACTTGGGAGAGTTAGTATTGATTTGATTTTTGTGCAATCATATCGAGACATTGACCAATCAACATGTTGTCGTAGTTGTAACCATAGTTACGTTTCATTGTTAATAAAAGGTATAAAAAACGACGACACGTGTTTTTATACAAGGTGTTTCGGAACAATATTAAAAGTTGTCTCCCCTTTTTCTTTTAAATGGGACAAGATATCGAGATCGGGTAAAGTTTGGATAAAAGGGTGTTACTTAAACTACTTTCTGGCATAAAAATTATTTCGGTCACGTCGCTTAGTGCCACTAGCATTTTTTTTTTTTTTAAATAGCAAAAGGGGTCATGTAGCACCTTATTTTAAAGGCTCTTTGATGATTCTCTACTCAACGTCACTTTGTTTTTGATATCAGCCCAGCCGTTCTAGACATTGAATTATTAGTAATTGTTTACCTATCGGACACCACGACTTTGAATAATTTTGGCACACGGAGGTTTTTGGGGAGCTGATTACGAATCTTAAAGAATTTTTAGTCGGCAACGTTTTGTTCTCGAGAATTCATCATCAAACTTTATTCGAAATCCAACTTAAATTTACCATTTTCGCCCTGCTTTTTGCACAAAATTCTTGAGATTTCTGCTAAATTGGCACGTAACATATCATTTCCAGTTCTTAAAACTCCATTTATGGAAAACAAATATTGAGTGCCAATTTAGCATTAAATTAAGAGTTGTTTACAAAACAAAGGGTATAGTACAAATAAAGTAAATTGGCTTTTCAAGTTTGATGATGAACTAAAAATTTTTTCAGATTCATAATCAGCGCCTCAAAAAACCCCTGTATGCCAAAAATTTTATTGTAATCGACGTGGTGTCCGATAATTAAATACTTTACAAACAGTGCAGATTTAATGGTATTGGCTTGTAAGTCTGGAACGGTTGAATCGATTTTCAAAAACAAAGTGTCGTTGAGTAGATTATCAAAAGGCCTTAAATCGAGATGCTCCATAACCTACTTTTTTAAAAGGAAAAAATACTAGTGCCTCCTGGCAACAGCAGTTTGGTTTCTTACAGTTTAACCCCTAGTTTTGACTTCAGATCCGTGTTCAGTGTTTAAAAAATTATGCTTTTTCCGACACCCAACAAAGACCACTTTTTTTATTTTGTGGGCCTGTGTAGTTGAGGTCAAACCGTTTTAATTTCTATTTACAAAAGTAAATGTTTTTTTATTTATTTATTTTACAACCTGGATATACTTAAAACCTATAAGTGCAATGCATTTAAAGCCAGCGGGGGCAGGTCTATTCTCTAATCTCACTTCACAGGGTCAAATGCGTGATCAACGTAATGTCGCTTAAAAAAACGGGTTTATGCTTATGCGAGGTTATGTGTATTTCAAACCGGCACTACTATTTAAAATTGGAGAATCGCCGGCCAGATGAGTATACCAAAAGCGGTATTCAAAAAAAATCCTCGTGCACTATCGTTTTCAGATACTTTCAGAAAGTTGTGTAAAACGGAACTGATGAATTTTATACTAAAAAAGTACCTAAAAGGAACACCATGGGCGTGGCTAGGAGTTTCAAATTTAGTTTATCTAAAAACTGAGATATGGGACCCATACCAAATTTATACCAGATGCTATTGATGCTAAGAGGAACACTTTGGTAAAAAAATTTCGATTTTCGAATTTGAGAAAAAAAGTTGCTTTTTTGTTTGGCCCTTCTCTAGAAAAATCTAAGTTTTAGAAGCAAATATTATTAAAATATTTGTATTTTTTCGAGGGTTTAATAAAATTTTATCGACAAATCTCAAATTTCGCAAAAATATCTAACTATAAATCTTGCATAATAAAATTGTAGAGTGGAAATATTTTAACTGGCAATAGTTTTTTAAAAATACAGATAATTTTGCAAAATTTTGGATTTTTTTCAGAAAAAATACAAAAAGAGGATTCGCCTTTAAAACTTAGATTTTTTAGAGGGGGAAAACAAAAATCCACTTTTTTCGCAAATTTCAAAATAAACATTTTCTTTACCAAAGTTTTTCTTTTGGCAATAATAACATCTAGTATCAATTTGATGTGGGTCCTATGTCTCAGTTTTTAGATAAAATAATTTGAAAATCCTGGCAAAGACCATGAGGAACACACACCCTATATTGGATGGAACGAAAACCGAGTTAGCTGTTTTAAATGTATTTAAAGAAAATCAAGAAATAAGTACCAGAAAAATTGGGAATATTTGAAATATTACTTGTGGTATAGTATGGAGAATCCTTCATCATTATTTGCCATACCCTAATTATATTCATTCTACTTTCCATTACGAATAAACTTTGGCAATGGTTGTTAAACATCCTAAATTTGACCGTACTTTTAATTTGTAGAGAACCATAGTCGAATGCATTTGCAAAGCTGGCTACCGTACTTTTAACTCACAGAGAAGCATTACTCGACTGCAGTTGCAAGGGGGCTACCGTACTACGGTAGCCCGCTTTGCAAATGCAGTCGACTATGCTTTTGTGAAATAAAAGTACGGTGGCCCGCTTTGTAAATGCAGACGGCTATGTTTCCCCTGAATTATAAGTACGGTATCCCTCCTTGCAAATGCAGTGGACTATGCTTTTCTGTTAAATAAAAAAGTACGGTAGCCCGCTCTGTAAATGCAGTCGACTATGCATCCCTGTGAATTATAAGTGCGGTAACCCTCTTTGCAAATGCAGTCGACTATGCTACCCTGTGAATTCAAAGTCCGGTAGCCTCCTGTGTCAATGCAGTCGACTATGCTTTTTGTAAAATAAAAGTAGGATAGCCTGCTTTGTAAATGCAGTCAAATATGCTTGTTTGTACTTATAATATGTTTTTACTTACAGTTTCAGGAATGTTTAAAATAGTTTTTTAGAGACTTTTTATTAAACAGATTTTTATTTTTTCTGACAGTATCAATTCTATTTATTTTATTACTATATCAATACCCATTTTAAAATTTAATAAAACTAGTAGTAGGACAGCCTGCTTTGTTAATCGAGTCGTATATGCTTTTCTGTGAAATAAAAGTAACCTAGCCCGCTCTATAAATGCAGTCGACTATGCTTTCATGTGAATTATAAGTACGGTAGCCCGCTTTGCAAATGCAGTCGACTACACTTCTCTGTGAATTAAAAGTACCGTAGCCCCTGCCAATTGAGGTCGCCTATGCTTTTATATGAATTTAAGGTACGGTAACCCTCTTTACAAATGCAGTCGACTTTGGTTATGTGGTAAAGTTTAAAAGTAAATAAACTGTTTTTTGTAAAAATATAATTTCAAAATGTGACCACCAGGTCTTAACTATACCTGGTGTTTTAGAATTAGCTGCTAATCTTTTAAAGTGTGAATCCTTAGGTGATTTTAAGAAAAAAATTCAAATAAACCTCTGTCCTAAATGTTTTAACTTTTCAGATACACACTGCTAAAAAAAAAAACTTTTTTTTAACTTTACCACCTACAATATACATTTTATTATTAATAAGATTATTTATAAAAACTGAAACCAGATTGAATTTTTGATACCCTGTATTTCCAAAACCATCTCTTTTGGACTAAGGTAAGTTGGGTTAGATCATCATATTTTAAGATTCTTGACCATTTGCATCTTTCAGGATCACTTGCATCTTATGGAGATTTATCATAAGATGCGATTGATCGTAAAAGATGCGAATGACCAACAATAGCACTCCAGGAATGTGTGATGGTAATCATCACTTCGTTTTTATTGAATTCACGAGACAACCACGAAGTCACGAAAGGGACAACAAAGGGTTTAGTTCCGCTAAGGTCGAATCTTTATCGAGTAACTAAATATCCGATCATCTGAAAATGAGTCTTATATGTGAGGTTATAGTGTTTTGCTTGTTGTCCTTGTTGTTTGTTTACGTTTTTTATCTAAAAACTCTATTGTTTAGGTGTACCAAATTAATTATTTAAATTGCGATAACTCAACAGAATATTCCAATGGAAAGCCAGTCGGAATTAACGGCATTAAAACCAGTATATAAGGATGTAGATGGGAGATTGGTTGGTTGTATGTCTAGGGATCATGAGAATTTTATGAAAGAATTTATACAAATCTACAAAGAAAATCAAGTACTATGGGATAAATCTCATCCCAAATATAAAAGTAGGGTTGCCAGAGATGCAGCTTTGGATATATTATTAAGTAAATGTAGGGAATATGATCCTGACAGTAATCCCGATTTTGTTAAGCATAAAATTGATGGAATAAGGGGTGCTTTTAGGCGAGAATATAGAAAGGTACCTATCTTAATTGTCAGATATTATAAGATATAATACATTTATAAAACAGATCCAGTATTTTTATTTATGCCATAAATTCAAGAATAAATCCTTGTTAAGAGTAACACGAAAATACATTTGGGTGGTTTTTAAATTTAGAATGATAAGCTGACAGAAGAATTATTGAGAATTTAAAATGTTGCCACCTGAGACCAAAAAGAAGAGAGTTTAATTTTTAGATAAATTGAAAGCTCGGCAGTTCAGGTTATGTGGAATTTCCCTGCACTAATGTAGTTACAAGTTAACATGTGCATCAACCATTGTAAAACTTTTGTAACACAACAAACTTGTTGATCAGCGCTTCAAGTATACCTCATATGGTCCCTGGCAGTACAGGTGGTACTTAACATGTTAACCAGATGGGAGTTTGTTTTGCTTGCTTGAAAAGAACAGTTCTTTTATATAAAGGGTATTTTTGATCAGTGGTGCCAAACGGCAAAGGTAGAATTATCTCAGTAAAATAAGTAAAAAGTTCATTATAAACATGAGTCCTCAAATTCGTCGTTCTCAAGATACAGGGTGTTAAACTTTAAAAAAAATGGTTTTTGTAAAAATCTTAAAAATCCTTTACCCAATTTTGTTTTAATTTGGCTGTTATTTATGGTATTAAGGGGTAATTTATCACTAACTTAATTATATTTTACTCTAACACATAAATGGTTTTTAAATTCAGATGCCACATAATAAGTGTAAGCGCCGAATTTATTGATTTAAAAATAAAGTCTACCACTTTGCAATTCACTATTTTTTAAAAAGATTCCCGTGTATTTCTCCGGTTTTCCAAATAATTTTCGATGTATCCCCTGGATCTCCCAAGGATTTCCTAGGATCGCCAATGTATTTCCTATGATTCTCCAGGATTTCCTATGATTCCCCATATATCCCCTGGGATTTCCTACTGATTCCCCCCAAGTGTACAGGTATTCCCCTCAGTGAAAAACCTCTCGAAAAAAACGCTAAAAAATATGTTGCCTTACCATATTTTTTATTGTTATATCTTTAAAAATATTAGGTTTTGAAATAGAAAATAATTAACAAAAAAGATTAAGAAACAAGTATTAAATTTAAATTAAGGACTAAAGTTAGTGCTTTCCATTTAAATATTTGCATTTCTTTACTTCCAAAAGTTAATTTCTGTGGCATTTTCAGTAAAACCCATAATTGTGTTTTTACGGTAATAGGAAATAAGGTTTATTAAATAAGTTTAACAAATTGCATCAGCCATTTTCTATCGACATTTTTTGTTAAGCTAATAAATAAAAGAAAAACAAAGTATTAATTTAGATAGGTCTATCATGTGGCACATGTTTTTCTAGAATCTGTAGAATCCATCCATTACATTTTTTTTTTTTAATGAAAAGATTACATTTTAGGAATATAGGAAATTATACAGGGTGTCCCACACCAAAATATGGTTTTGCTAACTTGTCCTATTCCGATGTTTAAATCCAGTTACTAAAACTTTGTAACTGAAATCTTTTGATGTCACTTGACATCCTTAAATAGTTTGTGTCCAATTATGACTAATTAGATGCAATATAAATAAATAGGCGTAAAAACTTATTCTCATTCAGAATAGTCTCAGAAGTCAAATAATGTTATCATGTATACAGTGTTCAATCTAAGAAATTCAAAACCGGAGGCACATTTAAAAAAATGTATAACACTCTGACAATAACAAGTATTTTAATTTTTAAACCGATATTCGTTTAAATATTTTAAGGTATTAGAATCTAGAAAGGTAGCCAAAACAGAAGAAGAAGTATATACACCTACATTGTGGTACTACAACCTTCTTCTTTTTTCTGTCGGGGAGGAATGTGATGATAATTCACAAACTAATGAAGACAATTATGTAAGTATTTACATGCTAAGTTTTTCTCTGCTATCTTAGTTTTTTTTCTTTAAAAAAAATGTGACATAACATGTATAATAAAGTACAATTAAATGTTGAATGTACATTATAGCTTTTATTTCTAGGTGTAGTTGGGCGTATCACTGTTTGTTTACTAATACTAGTCAACAAAATAAAAAAGGAATCAATAAAATAAAAATACAAATTTGTATAACAGATCAGGTTTAAATTGTATTAATTGTTTTTGCGGAAAGTTAAAATCATAATATTAAAAACGGGCTTTTAGTTTTGTGATATTTTAGAGCTTTATAGGTAGTTTAAAGGTTTCTTGAAGATGCTGGATTATATTATGTTTTCTATAATACTACTTTCTTGGACTTTCATTGTCTTTATTTTTTACTAATACACGACGTTTCAGATTAGTATCTATTTCCTACCATTTTAAGTGATAACTGTAAACACGGTTCCGGACCTTTGTTTATATAAACTGTTGTTCCTAGAGTTAGCTCAAGCAAGCAACATTTTTTTTACCGTAAATAGATTGACTTTTCTGTTTCCGTTTGCCATTTGACGTTTCAGTTTTTGATATGGTATATGGAAACGGCAAACAGAAAATATAAATTCACAAATAAAAAGTTGTTGTTGACAGAAACGTCAATTTATAAATACAACTTTAACCTATAGGCATACACTCGAAAAATTATAATACAAACAGTGACTAATAATTAAAAAGAAAGTTAGTAAAATTTTTACTACAGATATTCAATTATTTTAAATCAAAAAGAACGTAAATTCTAATAATGAAAAAGATCGTGAAATATTGTTTGTTACAGAATAATCAGCTAAATAGTTAGGGATCCTTGGACCATTTTTCCAAGTCATTACTAACAAACTAATTTTTCATGGCTAGCTTTGTTTTGCCGAGACGACCAACTTTTTTCCTTACAACAATTTCTCGTTGGTGTTAGCATACAGGGGATAGCAGTGATTAAATATGTTGATTTGATAAATATGTATCAAAAAACCAAGATGACCTACCTCGCAGTTTGTGGGACAATGTGGGTATTACATTATATAAATGTTATTTAATCAACAGAAAAAAATCAGCTGGTTTGTACGTTATTTTTCACGACATCGTTAACCATACATTTTGGTGGTAGGGGACTCTTTGATGAAACCTTACATTTTGTAGGACAAATAATTTTTCGGTTTATTTAGATAATTATCTCGAAAATTAACAGAGAAAATCCCTGTTTGTAATAAATTTTTGATATCCTTAAAATCAATACATTTAATTCCTGCTACCCCTGTAAGCTAGCCTAGGAAAATTTCCTATAAACATATATCTGCAGTTTCTTTGTTTCTGAGATACAGATCGTTAATTATTTTTTTTTAAATTCGATATTTTATAAATATCTTAAATACAAAGCCAGATTTAAAAAAAATGTACTACAGTAAAAAGTTGTATTGTTAGTTGCTTTATAGGAAAAAAATAAAAACTACAACAAAAAGCCAGTAGTAAACTACAACAAAAAGCCAGTAGTGCACATTTTTCTCGCAATATAATTGGCTGTTGTGCCCACTGAGACGCTACTGAACCCAATAAAGTCAATCTAGTTAAAGCCTTACAAACAAAGTACATCAAACAAACGCACCAAATTTTAACCAAATCGGTTTAAGGGTATTTAAGATATTAATAGAATATTGTTTTTTTTAACTTTAACACCCTGTATTTCAGAAACGAAGCAATTTCAGACATATGTTCATTGGAATTTTTCTTCATAAAATGACATAAGAAATCAACCTTTAAAGTTTCGTGCCGTACTTAGGAAATACCCTGTATATTAATTTTTTGAACCCTGTACATCTAACATACAATTAGTTTTGAGAAAATGTATTTTCTCATTGAGCAGGACTTTTTTGAAGAGGCACATTTTTTCGTAAAGTTAATAATTAAAAAATTCCCCATTTGGTAAGAACTTTCAAGACACGCTGTATTTTGCTGCGTGGGTACTACAGTAGCACAATTTAATGCATTTTGAATGGAATTTACCTTTGCGTGGTGTGAGGTAATGTAGATATTTTTTTAGCGCGGACTTTTTATTATAAGTTAGATTTTTTACGTTAAAATTGTTATTTTATTAGAGAAATGAATATCAGTACATGGTTGTGTGGCGTAGAAGATCCTTTAATAAAATTTGGCGTGGCAGTCAAAGTGTTAAATAATCATTGATTTTGAGGGGGCTAATAGCCATTTTGAAGCACCTCTAATTGCGCCACTGCTTCTAACCAATTAAGAAGTATCACCAAATTTTTCTTCTGTATTTTAGAAAACTGGTTATTTCTGGTCAAGAGAGCACACAGTTATGTTAATAGAACAACTAAAAAAATATCCAATATTATACAGTCCTGAAGGGGCATCAAACGCCACAACAGGTAAAAGAATGAAAGCCTATCACCAGATAACAAAAGAATTAATGAATCAAACAGGCAAGCCATTTGAACTCTTTGAGGTAAAAAGAAAATTATGACGTTAAAACAACAATTTAGAAGGGAGTCCCAAAAAGCCAAAACAAGATCAAATAAGCAAAATCTCTTGTGGTGTTATGACCTTTTGACGTTTCTGAAAGATGTATGGATGAAAAAAGTGAGTATTTTTACCAATAAATTATGTGTATAGGTGTCGCAGGCAAATGGCTTCTGACTAGGCAAATGACTTCTGCCTGGGCAAATGACTTTATGTAACTAATTTCTATTTAAAAGCTATTTGCGTAGGTAAATGTCATTTGCCGTGGTCCTTGTTAGGCAAATGACTGTGACATATTTGATAACATATCGTACAGTGTGTTTTGCTGGCTACAGTAAACAGCAAAAGCATGTGTAATTTGATGTGTTCGAAGAACTATAGAAGTCATGCAAAACTGCTACATTGGGGCGGTTATGGTTAGTTCTGGTTAGATAAATCTTTATTTTAAATTAGCTTCATTAAGGAATTTAAAAAAAAAAGATTTAACTAACCATGACTCCCAAAGTAACCATCTGGTTATACAAATAATTCTATTTCCATTTGACTAAAAATTAGTTAGGCAAATAGAATCAAATGCTATTTGAGTAGTCAAATAGCATTTGCCTATCAATTATTATTTGAAAATGAAAATATACCATTTGCCCAGGCAGATGGCATTTGTCTAGTCAGAAACCATTTGTCTAGTCAGAAGAAGAATTTTAAATCTCGAGAAAGCCTTTTATAGTTTAACTGAATTTTATGACTCAACGTTTTAAATTACTATTTATGTGAACCGATTTTATTTATTTATTTATTTGTTGTTATCCTTAGTGTATATATTAGGTTAAGTACTTTATTTGTAACTGCTTTGTCAATGAAATTTTATTTTATGACAATAAAGCCATGTTTGAGTTTGAGTTTGAGTTTGAAGCCATTTGCCTAAAATATCCATTTGCCTGCGACATATGTATTACAACCCAAATTTCATGTTTCACATTACATATTTCATGATATTGAGCCTGTTTATAAATATTTTGTAAGAGTAGTCTTAACAATAAATACCTATTTCTTATGTATAAAATCAAAAGAAAGGACATGTTTATTTTTAAGAATATTTAAACTACACTTAGCATTGAATTTACGGTTTGGGCTGGGGGATATTTCGCCTGGGGCTTTTTTTTACTACCATTAAACTTATTTTTAGTGTTAAATTTTTAACCATTATCTTTTTACATTATTTCCGTAATTTAGAAAGTAAACGTAGGGTATACAGGCTGTTAGGAAATTCGAGGGCCATCATTAGGATCTTGGAAATAGTAAAAGATACAGGGTTGTTTAAATTAACAATATTCCGTTTTAAAAATTTAAATATGTACAGCCTTTCCGGATTTTTTCGAAAATAAAACGAATTTTTGCAAAACAGTTTTTATTTATTTTTTTCTTTTTTTTAGGTTTTTTTGAGTTTATTTAAGAAGATATTTTAAATTAAATGACACATTATTTTATCATTGCCACTTTTCCCGTTCTACAAAATGATAAATCATGCCATTAAATCTAGGATCCGACGTTTCGTCTTTGAGCCGTCATCAACTTTGTTTTTTTTTAATGGGCGAAATATTTGGTTTTTACCCTAAAAAATCGTATTTTAATTATAAATCCAACGACAGATCACACTTTACATTTATATGACTTTTCGACCCGAAAAACCATTATTCACTATTTTGCCATTAAAAATTATGATTTTATTTTAAACGTTCGGAGAAATTTCTGTTTGCAGGTAAATATGCATAATTTTTTTTTATTACTGCTTATTAATATTCTTTTTAATTATTTATAATTTAATAACAAGCCACAAGAGAAAATGTAATTTACTTACATCTTATAATCCATATTAAAATAAAGCATTTAATTTAATGAAACACCCCTTTAACTTTATCGTAGCCTGTCATAATAAAATGGATCCACACTTACCTGCGAACAGAAATTTCCCTAAACGGTTTGGATATAAACACTTTTTAAAAAAATTTAACTGACTCCAAAACAAGACTCACTAAAAAGTTAAATATGATTTAAAAAATGAAGTCGGGTAATAACATGTGGTATTAAAGTATAAAAAGGTTTTGTTTATTTAGTGATCAACATTTAGTAGTTTAGGGCATATGTTATTAACCGACTTCATTTTTTTTATTATTATTTTTAACTTTTTAGTTAGTTTTATTTTTATTTTATTATTTTTTTTTTGAAGGCGATTTATTTTTTTAAGAGTGTTTTATTTTTTGCTTTCTAATTTATTATTATTACCATGAAATCGGTAATTATACACTAAAAACACTACAGGTACCTTTTTCAAAGACACAGACATTAAAAAGCACAGGGACGTGTAATTTGATTGGCTTGAAACGTTACAGACGGTCATGCAAAACTGTACATTGGCGGGGGTGATGGTTAGTTTAAGAAAAGAATAGGTCTACTACATTTCTCTCTTGCGATCCTGACCTGTTTTTTATGGGACCACCGCGGAAGTGCAAATATTTATTCATATAAAAAAGAATATGTAAAATCGATCCACAATTGACGGAGGAATCGCGTATCATACACAAAAAAAACACGGCTCGAATTCAGAACCTCCTGGTTTTTGTAGTCGGTTAAAAATCATAATTTTTAATGGACAAATAGTGAATGATGGTTTTTCGGGTCGAAACGTCACATTAATGTAAAGTGTGATCTGCCGTTGGATTTAGAATTAAAATACGAAATAATTAAGGGAAAAACCAAATATTTCGCCCATTTAAAAAAGTGTTGATGATAATGTGTCATTTATTTTAAAATATCTTTTTATATAAACTCAGAAAAAACAAATCTCATTCGCCAAATTTCGTATTTTTCCGGATAATTCCGGAACAGCTGTAACTTTTAAATTCTTTTAACGGAATATTGCCAAGGAGATAACGGCACAACGTTGCCCCAACTTAACCAACCCTGTATCTCTTACCGTTTCCGAAATCCTAATGGGGTTCCTCGAATTTGTAGCAGAATGTATAAGTATTTTTGAAACTTTGGGATAATATATAATCTTACTTAAAGACGTTCCGAAATATCTGTAAAATTAGACAAATTACAGTTATTCGCTTTTTAGAAACCGTTTTCTGTATCTTATGTTAACCAAACTCTTTTTGTTTTTAGTCTGAAGACAGTAAAGATGAAAACACGATAAATAAAGATGTTTCAGATGATAGTACAGATGATATGGTAAGCCTAATACACATAACATACAGTGTATCCACAGATGGACTTAACTATGCCTCAAGAGCTTAGTGCTAATACCATGTATCATCAAAATTAGCTAAATGGAGATTTTTATTTATTTTTCGCCATTTTAGTTAGCAACGGTGTACAAATGCACGCTACAGTAGGACCATTGGAAATCCATTATTTTGAGGTCAATGTAATACCCCCATAACCACAATATAACCTGTATCAACATTTTCAACCTTCACAATTGATAATATGTGGTATTAGCACTTGGCCATCGGTCCAAAATATACTGCTTAAACAAGCAGTTTTAGTACATCGGCGAGTAATAGAATAACAAAACAAGCATGTTTACATGCCGGGATTTAGTTAGATTGTCTCTTTCCCTCACATTGCCCATGTTTTATGTTATTTAGCTTAACCTGTATTGTCGCTATGAGTATTTTGGACATAGTCGACATAGTTTGCAGCAAAAAGCGGCCTTGTGGTGGTCTTTACCTAACATTTTAAGCCCCTATTTAAAGCTTCATTTTTTAGAATGAACAAAACCTCCAAATTTGTTATTTCAAATTCAATTCTGTGGGTGAACGGTTCTTTCAACATAGCAAATTTTCTGCAAAGATCTGAGAGCATTTTCTTATTACCAAATACAAATATGCAGCAGATTTTTCCTATTAAAATCAACGAGAATAAAGTAAAAGATGCTAGAGCTTTAGTACAGAAATATGTTCCAAAAGCCGATAATGTTGTTCCAAAACACCTCGTATAAAAACACGTGCCTTCGTTTTTATACCTTTATTAACAATGTAACGTAACTATGGTTACAATAACGGCAAAATCTTAAATTGTCAATGTCTCGAAGTTTACAGCACAAAAGTCGAATCTGTACTAACTGATCGGAGGTTTCCCGTCGCCCTTTTATAGTATGGTGGAAGAGTAAAGAATGATCTAGAAATATCGTGAAAATTCCATAGTACAGGATGGCATAAAAGTTCTCAATGGATAATTTGGACGTTTTCGGAAACCTTCGAAACTAATGAAAGAACTTGGAAAATATAAGGTAAATTATTCAAATAAATTATCAGACTAAATTAAAAGGTCCTAACTTTATACAATTCTATAAACTAACACTTATTTTTAATGTCCGTAACAATATTTTATATGAAGATAATGAAATCTTAAAAATATCGGAAATTCAGAGAAACCCACCGATGACTCGGCCTTTTTTTATTCGATTACCATTTAAATGTGTGTTTATTTTTATTAAAAATGTATTTTATTACTTTTTGTGGTTCATTTGGGCCAAAACTCGGGCAAGTACAATTTTTTAAAAATTTCCTTTTCCTTTGTTTTTTAGAGAGGGGCCCAATAAACCAAATAGTAGCATCCATTAAAACTGTAAATACAAAAAAAAAAAAATGTTTATACTAATTATACTTCATATGCTATACAGGGTGTCCCACCGGGAACTGCCGCGATCGATTTCTCGAAAAGTACTTTTTGGAAAATTTTAAAAATTTGGTAACATTATAAAGTCAGTGGGGGACATACAACTAAAATATTTTAAAAGCTCCACCATTTCCGGTTATACCGGAAGTTAATGTCAACTTCCTAATTTTAAATGGAACACCCTATATAGTATTTATTTTTAGATTCTGCGTAAAATTCTAAACATTTATGCATACCTAAGTCCAATCGACTTATTTTAAATTTTATGTCAAAAATGACGTTAGCAAGTCATTACATAACCATAAATTTCTTCTTAACAAAAGCTTTTGTAATGAGTTGGGGCTAGGTTCCTTGTAAAGGAAAAACTTCTTCAGTAGACTGTATCGATATTTTCACAATTTATAAATACTAGTGGTCAAAAATAATCGTTAAAAATTATAACAAAAAACCTCAAAAATCGATTTTTTAAATGAAAATAAATTACCTTATTTTATTAGGCATTAAAAATAAGGTTAAGTTTGTTATAAGGATGTCTATTCTAAAAATTTAGTTTTTGAAATATTAAGAATTTATTATTTATCTATTCAAAAAATGCTTTTAAGTGCGACTTAGTTTGGGTTCTAGTTGGCCTTGACAAGAAAATGCGGTGTCACAGCCAACTACCTCATACCTACCCGTACTTAAATGCATTGTTAGAATAGATAAATATTAAATCGTTAATATTTCGATAACTATAAATTTTTGGAATAGACATTCTTATACAAACTTAAAAAATGACTTTTAAGGTTTTTTTGTTATAATTTTATAATGTTATTTTTGACCACTATGTATTTATTAATTGTGAAAATATCGATACAGTCTACTAAAGAAGTTCTTTTTGCAAGAAACCCAGCCCCAACCTATATTGAAGGCTTTTGCTAAAAAGAAATTGATGGTTATGTAATGGCTTGCAAACGTCATTTTTGACGTACAATTTAAAATAAGTCAAAAACGGTTGGACTGGTATAGAACATTATACATAAATTATGTTTAAAATTTTACACAGAATCTAAAAATAAATAATATATAGGGTGTTCCATTTTAAATAGCAAAGTTGACTTTAACTTCAGTTATAACCGGAAATGGTAGAGCTGTCAAAATATTTTAGTAGTATTTCCCCACTGACTTTATAATGTTAACAAATTTTTAAAATTTTCCAGAGCGTACTTTTCGAGAAATCGATCGCGACAGTTCCCGGTGGGACACCCTGTACAGTTTTCTCTTGGTTTGCAACAATTTTAAAATCTGGACATGTCCGGTTTTCTTTCCAAAAAAGAACCATTATTTATAAGGGAAAAACATTTTTAACTTACCCTTAATTTTCCCAAATAATCCTAAGCGATAGGAAAAAAATATTTAACTTTTTTTGTATTACTTTTTCATGCTATTTAATTATATAGTAATAACATACATTTTTCACAGTATCCTTGTAAATCCTACAAAGATTTTTTTATTATAGCTTTTAGTATTTGAGATAAAGCAAACATTTTTGTGAAGATTTTTTTTCAAAAATATTTAAAATAAGAAAAATTACAGGTTTAGCTAAGTCTCTATGTGGACACATTGAATATTTATTTTTATCTTTTTTGGGGTTTTTAATAATACAAAGATTAATGACATTCCACAGCCTACTACTTCAGTTGACACCATTAATTACGTTATTGTTTATTTTTTTAACCGACTTTAAAAAGAAGAAGTTTATTAATTCATCTGTATGTTTTTTTAAGTTTCTCAAAGACAGTGAGCTACAAAACATGGAAGTTGACAATAAAGACACCCTGTTCGTAGATGCACAGTATGACGATGTATTTGATACAATCGGTAAAAATGTAGCCATAAAATTAAGAGATATGACTGATGATCAAAGGAAATACGCCGAAAACCTAATAAATGAAATTATGTATAATGGTCTAATGGAGAATTTAAACGCTGATTCAGTAATAACTATCAATGGCAATTAAATATTTTATAGATTATATTAGTAAATAAAAGAAATTTGTCAAGATCCCAAACAATTGTTAACTAAGATCCTTTAAGAACTTAGAACTGTTAAACACAAATTTAGTATTTCATGATATGCAGGAGTTGTATCTTTAGAAGTTTGTGATAAAAACATTTTAAAACGGACGGCAGTGGCAAATTGGTAAGAAGTTTAGCAAAAAAAGTAGTAAAAAATAATTTACATGAATTCTAGAAAGGAATTTAAGTCTACTTTTTATGTACCTTCTTAATAAATTTATAAACAGGCAGAACAGGTAAAAAATAAAATGAGTTTTTTTTTGTTAAAAAGCATATTGCTTTTTTTTTATTGTGAAAACAAAAACGTTACACATTAAATCTAAAAAATGGAATTTATTGCACAGCCTATAAAATACACATCTAGTCACAACAAAATAAGAAATATTAAGAAATAAAGACAGCTTGTATATTTTGATAAAACACAAGATTTAGTAAATTAATTGAACATCAAACAATCCTTACAATGAGGTAGAAGGAGTAGTCTTGTTATTTAAAAACACAATTTTAAAAACTTTGAATTACTGAAAATAAACAAGCTGTTTTTGTACATATATATTGTGCAGAACAATAAATTTTTCTAAAAGTAGAGTTTACAGTGATACATTTATTACCAGAAATTATACAAAAAGACTACATTTTTCACTTAAAAATGGAATTATCATATTCACAGAGTGGCTTAATCCATTTTTGTAATCACAAATCTTGCTAAGATGTTAAGAAACGACGAGAAAATATTATAAAATCAACATAAACAGGGTGTCCCACCTCTATTTATACTTGAAATACCTTTGCCCCTCCACAAGAAACAAAAATAATCTTAAAATAGGAAATGTTTATTTTTAATACATTATTTTTATTGCCAGTATCAGTTAATATACAAGGTGTCTCAAAAACATAATTTCTATTATTATTTAGGTTTTTTTAAATTGAAAACCCTGTATATTTCAACAAATTTTGCCTGTATTCAATTATACATTAAGAATGTATAACGCACTATACAACACAACTTCTGATTTAAAAATATTAACAGTATGCTGATATACTCATGAATGATTAAAAGTAAAAAAGAAAATAATATTTTGGTTCTAATTATTTTTAAATAATTCTGTAACTGTCAAAGTAACAAATAATATAATAACATGTAATTAATTACTTTTTATTTTAAGAGTTAACAGATTAGTCAGCTACTTAGTTTATTTTAGATATCGGCTTGCTGCAAAAACTCACTAAGTCACTTTTTTGTTGTTACTTTTTATTTATCCAAACAATTATATGATACATATTTAACATTTTTTAACATTATATTTCAACTTTAAAGACCTAAAACAATAAAATAATTTTTGTATGAAATTATCCGAAAAAGCCATATTTTTTTATTTTTCATTTTTCCAGAAACTAACATTTTTGACTTGATGAGCTTTCGCAGAAATACGAAGATATTTACTTACTTAACCTAAAAACCAGCCATATATTGACGTATTGCTGTGTTTTAGTGCAATTAAGTAAATATGTGTCTAAAATAAACTAAATTGCTGACATACCATACATACATGTTATTATTTGTCATTCTGGCAGTGACAGAATTATTTAAAAATAATTAAAACCTTTTATATTATTTTCTGTCCTTCACTTTTAATCAGTAATTAGTAAAGCAGCATACTGCTGATATCTCAAAAACCAGAAATAATTGGCGTATAGTGTGTTATACATTTTATATGTAGTATTTAATACAGACTCAAAATTTGTTAAAATATACAGGGTTTTCCATTCCATCCATAAAGAATGTATCCAAATAAACATTTTTTATTTTAAGTTTTTAAGTTTATTTTTGTATCTTGTATAAAAGTTCTTTCGTATATAAATAGAGTTGAGACACTCTGTATATAGTATAGAAGTTTTCAAGGTTTGTTCCTACATCAGTCAGGAACAGTTTGCAAACCGTCAGGCTCATGCGTAGGAGATAAAATCCGTTGAATTTATTCTCGTGCGCATGCTCCAACAGTTTGCCAACGGTTTCTAACTGCTGTAGGAACAAGCCTAATATCACCTTCACAAATATTTTTTTTTCCAAAAAAGTACAATACCTTGAAGATTAATCACTTAGATTCACCAAAAAACATTACTTTCCAGCCATTCATAATATTAACTTTCTGTACAACCTTTTTACAAATAGTTTTTGAGATATTAATACCCATTGAAAGAATTCATCTGGATTTTTTCAAAGGGCATTGGAGACACTATGATATATCTAATTTAAACTAAAATGTCCAAAAATGGGCTCGAAAATTAAATGTATATGTAAATATTGTTGAGTACAAATAAAAAAAAACTAATTTTAAGCATTAAAATAATCCTTAAAACTCAATTTTTTTTCAGAACCACATTTTTTATTTTTTGGACATCTGTATGTTTCAGTGGAGTTTTGGTGATATAAGAAATCTTACTTTGTCTTTCACCAATATTTTTCTTCTAAGAACTCAATTTTACTTTTTTTCAACTTTTTTTTACTAGAAAAAATGGTCTAGAATTTTTGAATATTCCTTTATAAAGTGTAAACAAAATTATTCATATATTCCAATCACATTTTAAAATGCAAACTTAGTTACTTATATTTATTTATTATAAATAAAAATACCCAGAAATGTTTTGTTAAGTAAACAGAGAGTTATTTTAAGAAAGTTGAAAATTTTGATAAGGGACTTCGATCTAACCAAATCTGTGAATCTGCCGGTCTTACGTAAGCTAAAACTGTCCTTGTGGTGGTCAGTTTGACCCCGAACTTGTCCCTGTTCTATCTTATTATTGATAAGTGTTACTTATGATACTGTAGAAATACACTTTGGATTTGTTTATTTTTCTATTTAAATAAAACTTAAACCGAAAAACATTGTTTAACATGCCCTTTGTTCGGAATTCTAAGGCACACTGAATTCTGTCACCTATAATAATATTTTTCTAATTAGATTTACTTCTTAATACGTCATAAGCTGCACCTAATGCCCAACTGATTTCATGTCCCATAATCTTCTTATACAACTGAAATTAAAAAAGAAAAAAACAATACATTAATTATAATTAAAAATAAATATTTTAAAACAAAAGCCCCTCATAATAAAATAAATTACGGGTTGTCACAGCTATTTGTTTTTTTTTTTTTCATTTTAATAAAACCGCGTCTTTACTAGCAAAAAGATTTATTTAAAAAATAGAAGTGTCTAAAAAAGAAGGAAAGGAAAGGAATTAGGGTAAGGATTTGCACAATTTTTTTGTTGTTTTTTTAACGCTAAAACCTTTCGCCCCCATAAAAACACCAGGAATAAGCACAAACTAACATTATTACTTACATAGATGTTAGTATCTAATGAAAGTCCAAAACCCTGTTCAAGTAGAATCCAAATAAATGTCATGTCCATGCATATAAATGGTTGCTCAGCATTGGCTTCGTGGCATTTCTGTTCGGCGGCTTTTTAAAATCTTCAACCTGAATAATTTTTTTAATAGATATGTAATATGTTTATTCTCTAAATACATATAACAAAAGAAAATAACATGTGTTCTAAGTTTTATAAAATTACTATTAATTAAGTAAACGCCTATTAATAATAATTCATTAATAATTTTTAATTCAAACTTAAGCAATTGTAAGTATTTTAAAAGCAAAATAGGAAGAAAATATTTGCAAAACACCTAGTAAAGATTAAATAACACGGAAAATATAGTTAGTAATTTTAAAAATATAGAGTGTTTCCTAACTAGAGTGTAAAACTTTAAAGATTCCTTGTATCATTTTATTAAAAAGTTTCTAGGAACATATGTCCATCATTTCATAGTTTCTGAGATATAGGGCGTTAAAATTTTTTAAAAAGTAGATATATAAATTTGGTACAATTGTTTGAAGTAACGAGGGACTTTTTTAGTTCTAACTAAATTCAAATTATTGGGGCCCGTGACATCTCAGTGGGCACAACAGCATTAGTATTGAGAAAAAGGAGTACGCCACCGACATTTTAATTTTTTTCCCGATTAAAGACCTAAAAATACAACTTTTAAGTGCCTTGTGATTATGCTTAAGGATAATTAAGATATTTAAAAAATACCTACTTTTCTAACTTTAAGGCCCTGTGTCTCAAAAGTGAAGAAACTTAGCACTCATGTTTACAGGAACTCTTTTCATAACGACATACGAAATGACTCTTTAAAGTTTTGTACCGTAGTTAGGAAACACCCTGTATAATAAATGAAGTACACACATAATTAGAACTGATTTTGTATCAATTTATTAGAGTTTAAATTTTCAACATCATTCGCCAACGGAAATATCAGTATCACAAAAGTACACTTTACTTTCTTACAAAACGGCGATGGGGTCTCCTTTGTCACCGAGTGTTAACACCATTGCAGATACCAAAATGGTACGAATATTGAAGACACCGTCTGGTGGTATTCCCATTAGTTGATCTATCTTTAAAGTTAGCTGTCCATTAACCGCCTAAGATAATGCTTTAATCTTCCTGAAAAATGGGGCTTTGTTCCATTTTACATTAAAGTAATTTTTCTATTTATACATTATATTTTTATATTTAAGACATTTCTCGAGTGTTAAAATTAACTTTTAATGTTAGATGTTTACCAAATATTTGTTACTACTTCATAAATGACAAGCAGAATCAAGAACCGCTATACAGGGTGTCCAGTAATTCAACCGACAAACTTTAAGGGGTGATTTATTTAGAGGTACTTTTTCTAGTAGCTATTTTTGGATAGATAAGAGGGTCCAAATTTCAAACTATTATGGTATTTGCATTCAGTACTGTTTGACAATTTATCCTGGAAAGACTTAGCCCCCGGCACAACGTCTAAAACCTGTTCAACTGTATTATGAAAATCATCATTCTCCGAGAAATGTGTCTAACTTATGGTCCGCGCATAATCGGCGTACTGAGCCGACTATTGGCTGTACCATCACAAAAATTTGAACTCCCATTTTCATTATTGGATAATTCTTGACCAAATAAGCCACATCCAGTACGTAGCGCAGAAAATATAGCGGCAGTATGTGCGAGTGTACGTGATGATTCAAACGAATGGATTTCGCGCTCGAAAATTGGAGCTTAAGAAAATACCATGTTGGGCGCAGTTAAGGCCAACATTTGAAAGCCATAATCTTTAAAAAAATGATACAATGTATGATAACAAATATTACTTAATAAAGTTATTTTTTTAATGTTTTTAAAAAAGTACCTTGTAATAAATCACCGTTTACAATGAAAATTAAAAAAATCATATGAACATGGCTGTACCTAACGGGTGGTGCAAGGCACCAGGGCGCAAGGCTGCGGAGGCGGGACACTTGTGAATTAAAGGGCGAAAATGTGTGAAATAAAGGGCGGTATTTGTGTGAGCAAAACACAGTAAAAATTGAGAGCGGGGGTTTTTTCAAGAAAAAAATGGTACGCCACTAAATATTTTTTAATATTCTCATTTAGTTTGGTGTACGGTTTTCGCGTAAATAAATAAACACCATTTCTCGGCATGGTCAAATAAGATTTTTTAAAAAATATATTTAAATTAAAAAAAATGCAGTGGCGTATAATTTTTCTTAAAAATATTTAATTTAAACCCCTTATGGCCGACATAGATAAAAAAAAATTCTTGTATGCCCAAAATGTCTTGTAATACGAAGGAGGCGTCTCCCAATTTTCTTAAAAATATCTGATTTGGTATAAAAGTACTGGACACTATATTATTAAAAACGCTAAAGCCGCTTTTTATAATTAAATTATCAGGAAAAACAATACAAATGTTGAGGAAAAGTCTAGCATAAGTTTAGCGTAAGCAATATTATTTTCCTACAGGATGGTTAAAAGTTTTTGAAAAAAAATAGAAAAACATTTTTAATCGCTTGGTATGATGGGATGTTAAAGGGAGTAGTCACCTCCTAAGATTAAATTATAGTCTAACCCTCGTTTCACATTAGCTGGGGTAATAGAGTAATAGAGTAAGCCAAAATTTTGTTAGTACATCATATAAAAAAAGTCGCGCTTTGTTAGGGAGATATTGAACTTAAAAGTTGGTATAAAAAAACTTAATTTAATTTTAATTTTTAAACTGTTGCCACAGCACCAATGATATTTGGGCTACTAAATAACCTCATACTAATGCTTCTTTCCATAAGTAAACGGCTGTTCAGTAAGTCGGAATTATAAAGGGTGCAACGATTTTTTTTCATTTAATGTATGCATTTTTAACACTGGTGACAAATTCCCCTTATCATTTTTTTGTACAAAAAGGTATACTTTATTTGAATCAATATCTTGGACCGTTTTTATAAAATCGCCTTTTAAGTCCAGACATACCAGCATTTTGTAAGTATGTAAGTGTAAGATATCGATTCAAATAAGGTATACCTTTTTGTGCAAAAATAATGAAGGAATCAAACGGTCAAAGCAAAATGTCAAATTTGTCACCTGTGTTAAAAATGCATACATTAAATAAAAGAAAATCGTCGCACCCTGTATAATTTCGACTTACTGAACAGCCTTTTACCTATGGAAAGAAACATTACTATAAGGTTATTTAGTAGCCCAAATATCATTGGTACTGTGGCAACAGTTCAAAAGTTATAATTGAAATTAAAAAAAATTAAACTAGCTTTGAAGGTCAAAATCTTGCTAACGAAGCGCGATAGAACTTTTTTTTATATAAAGAACTAACATTATTTTGGCTCACTCTATCACCCCTATCATCTTTGACCTCACCTTTCCGTAGACCCTGTATATTTACCTTAACTTGACCTCCTTTAGAAAAGTCAATAAGTCCAGCTTGACTAGCTTTATCATAATAATAACTAAAAGCAAAAATACTCTTCAAAGGCAATTCCTCTGGAGGTTTTCGTTTGCTTGATATATCGTGGACGTAATCAGAAATAATTTTTGAGCATTTGGCATAGTCTACTATTGGAAATTCTTCACCCATTTCATAATCATTGCTTGATTTTCTTAAGGTAGAATAACCCTCTTGAAGTCCACTTACATAATAATCATGACCTTAAAGTTTAATACAAAATATTATAGCATGATGGCAACATGTTTTTAACCGACTTTAAAAAGAAGGAGGTTGTCAATCCGCGTGTATGTTTTTTTTTATTACTCCGTCAATTGTGGACCGATTTTAAAAATTATTTTTTTAAGAGTACACTTCTGCCGTGCTCAAACATTAGGAGTGCATTCAGAATCGACAACCTTGAGGTAAAATTTACCCTTTTCACCGAACTGAAAGAGAGACTACAGAAAAAATCACAGGGACGTATAATTTGATTGATTGGCATTAGGGGGTTATGGTTAGTTCTGGTTAGTGAAATCTTTTTTTTATTCGCTTTATTAAGAAAAAACCGATTTAACTAACCATAACTAATCATGACCTCTCCAATGGGACACTGTTGCTTGCCCGTATGTAACGTTTCAAACCAATCAAATTACACGTGTTTGTGCTTTTACAGTAGCGGTACTTGTAGTATCTTTTAGTGTTGTATGTTTATCGATTTAATAGTAATAATAGTAAATTAGAAAGTAAAAAATAAATTAAAAATAAACCCTTAAATAAAAAGAAACCGACTTAAAAAAATAAATAAAACTTACTAAAAAGTTAAAAATAATAAATAAAAAAAATGAAGTCAGGTAATAACATATGCTTTTTACTGTAGTCTCTTAAGTAGGTACTGGTAGTATTTTTAGTGTATGTTTATCGATTTAATAGTAATAATAATAAATTAGAAAGTAAAAAATAAAATAAAAAGCAAAAAATAAACCCTTAAATAAAAATAAACCAATTTAAAAAAATTAATAAAACTTACAAAAAAGTTAAAAATAATAAATAAAAAAAAATGAAGTCGAGTAATAACATATGCGCTAAACTACTAAATGTTAATAACTAAATAGGCAAAAGCTTTTTATGCTTTAATACCATATGTTATTACCCGACTTCATTTTTTTTACTTTTTAATGGGTTTCATTAATTTTTTTAAAGTCGTTTATTTTAATTTTTTAAGTGTTTATTCTCTACCTTTAGGTATTAAATTCCAGATATTAAAACAGTCATCATATTAAATTTATGAAAAAATAATTGAATATATAGGGTGTCTCTTAAAGGTGCGGAAAAAATGCTACCACTAAATCCTTAGGCTATATTATGACTAGCTTACCCCAACTTATTTTAGGCCCATAGTGGATAATTTCGGTGATACAGGAAGACAAAAAGTCATTCTGGTTAGTTTTGGTTAGTATTCGAGTAAAGGGGGTGAACAATTAGAGTCTGCTTTCAATTATATTGTAAACTGTCGAGGGCGCCTGCGGTATCTTGGACAAATTAAATAACTTTTAAGTCACCCTGTACTTAACTTATAATTTAAGGACGTGTTTCCACAAGCTACTTTTTGAAGTTGTTATGGGCCACAAAAAGTGGTTGGTGTGTGGTCTACTGTCCCCAGCTTATAGTTCCGTTTCCAACAATGCTAAAATGTTACTCCTTTTTACAGGGGCATTTTGACAACCACAATTAAACTTCTATCGCCGTCAGTCGCCGATCTCGTCCTCTATCGCCGTCAGTCGCCGATCTCGTCCACTGACTACAGAACAAATGCAGCGGCTGGACGAACTACTTTTTGTGGTCGGATTGGCTACTATGGAACCACTTTTTGTGGCTCATATTAACTTCAAAAAGTGGCCCGTGGAAACATGGCTTTAAAGTTATGTCCTAAATTGCTTAACTTATAAGATACAGGGTGGAAAAGTAAAAAAAAGCATAAATGTGCTCGCCCTAAAAGTGGATGGCGCTTGATAGCACCCAAACCAAAAAACTGAAGGAAGAAGAAATGTGCTCGCCCACTATAGACGCGCAGTCTATACTGACAAGCTTTTATTTACACATAAACTTCTCAGGCGGATTTTTCTCCGCGCCGCGTTATCTAAGTAGGCGAGCACCTTTAAAGATCTTATTATTCTAAAATACCCTGTATTGCTTAGACTTGGCTATAGAGGCAGTACATTTTTAGATCCAGATATTTTAAAAACTCGCTCAAATCAACTTTTACATTTTAAAAGATGGTAATAATTTGATAAAGAGTGTCTCAAAAAGAAATTTTGTTTTATATGCCCGCAAGATAACGCAGTGGCGCCATCTTTATTTTATAATAAAAATGAGGGCAAAATTTAATTTTTTACCCTCAAAACTACCTGTTGTCATATATTGTGGCAATACACCAATTATTAACATTTTTTTATAAAAACAAACCACTTTTGACACCCTGTATCTCCGAAATCATCCACTTTTGAATTAGGGTTAGTTGTGGTTATATCATCACGTTTTAGCCTCAGAAGTTATTGGTAGCATTTTTTTATCCACTATTTTGAGACCCCTGTATATTATTATTATTATGCTACATAAGATACTGATTTGATTTTAATTAACTTACAAATACCTACATAAATTAAAAAATTTAATGGAGCTTTAATATGCAGAACATTTAATTTACAGATTTTAGATTCCAAGTCAAATTAAGTACTCCAAAAATATAGTTACAGAAACTTACCATTATAATGAAACCTTTTACCCTTAACGACAGGGTTAACACATTCACATGTTATATTAACACCGTCACCATTTCCATGGGAAATAACCGCCTTTCGAGCTGCCATAAGACCTAACCCAAGATAGCTATGAGTGAAAACGGGAATAGGGCCAGCGGGAGACACTGCTTGGTGTATGTTTTCTTTTTCTTGCAAACTTGCTGGAGTTATTGCTGAAAATGTTACTTGAGTGGAGCCACCACCCAAATCTAATGCTGCTACAGTTCGTGCTGGGTTTGAGTTAATTCTGTCTTAAAACAAAAAAAATAATAAAATAAAATTATTGCACTGCAAATTATTAATGCGTTTTATAAAAGCTTTTTAATATTAGTATTAGTAAAAAGATCTGTATTATAGGTAAACAAAAATCAATACTAGAGCCCTATATTCTACACTCAACCAAATTTGCAAAAACTATTGAACCGATTCTTACGAAATTTGGCACAATGTTGCATCATAGCATTAAGTTTTTCGGGCCAAATATGCAGATGTTTAGAGGTCTACAAAAGGTCCTAGAGCTTCATCTAGCTTTCTCAGTGTTAAAAATCCAAAGTGCTTTCAACTGTAGGCAACAGAGTTGAAAAAAATCAGCATCTTTATTAAAAAGGCGCATGAGGCTTGATTTGGACAAACTTCGCGATTTTACTCTTTCTTATTTTAACCAACTTTAAAATATATATTTTTTTATATTTAAATAAAGAAAATTAAGTGAAACGTTCAAATGAACTTTTACTTTTTAAATACCTGGGAAAGCTTTATGGTAGGTTTACATCTGAGATTTATTGCATGATATTAATGTAAACAATAAATCATTTCTATCAGACATAAATTTTTGACCGTTTGCATTAGCCAGAATTTTTGTCTGACATAAATATCATGCAATAAATGTCAGATGTAGACCTACCATTAGTAGTTTAGGGTTAAATTGGCCATGGGTAAATCAAGTCAATATCAATTTAAAAATATATTTTTTAAAACGACTAAACTTTACTTACTTAACAAGAAATTTACTGTAAACCATGAAAATATTCCCTCATCAGTTCCATCCATTATTTCCACCGAATTTTCGTCAGTTAAGAACGGGGTCTTTTTAAATAAGTCTTTAACAGCATTAAGCAGATTTTCAGCTTGTTCCTGTGGTAAAGTCTGAGTCCGGCTGTTGCCTTTAGAATCAGAGGGGTTTGACTCCAATATTGCTCGGGAATTTCTTTTTGGCTTTTTCTAGCAGGACTGCTATTTTTGCAGCACCCTACACAAATCAGTTCATATACAGTTATTTTTTGTTTTATTTAAAATGATACTAACATTTTTTCACTCATTCTAAACTAAGACAAAAAATTTACGTCACTGACGTAAGTCTGTGAAATCCGTCAATACCTGTCGTGATCGTTTTTCGATATTTTTGGACATCCCAAAAATTCATATATTTTTTATAATCTTAATATAAAAGTTGAGTTAATAGAAAAATGTTTAGCGTTTTGTGCCAATATTTCAAACTAACCTACTAAACAGACCTATTTTTCCTGCTTTACAGTGACTTCATGTCTGACCCATGGTGTAACCGCAAAAATTGTACACACATTTGAGCATGAGCTTTAAACAAAATTTTGAACTTGAGTGCCATTTTGTGATTTTAATACCATATCTACTATTACTGTTCAGTGTTAAAAATTATAAACCTTTATCATTAAATGCACTGCATTTACAAATACACAAATGGAAAAAGAAGCAGGTAAACCTCTATTACCCTTTAGTGTGGTATTTAATGTGAGTAGAAAATATTTTAATTCCCACCCAGTTTAATAAATAATCTAACCTTTAAATTAAAACCCAAAAATATTTTTATTTGGTTTAGTATATGTAACAATACACGACCTGACCTAATCTCGATATGACTTCACGTAATGTGACGAAATATTCAACATCCTGGCATAAACTTTAAAATGCTAATAAAAAAACATACAGTGTATCCTAGGATAGGTGTTACAAGTGGACAAATGGGCCATAATTTTTTTAATTTTTAATGTGAAAACCGGTCGCATGGTCCAAAACTGACAAATACAAAATTTTACCATAATCGGCAATTTACAAGGCGAGTTAATTATAAATATGAAAAATTACTAAGAGCAAAGTACTTTTATTTCTAAAACCATAACTAAAATGTATAGGCAAATATTGTAGATAATTGTATTTTATGCCAGAATTTGAAGTTAGAGCGTTAAAGTAAAAAAATAAATTAAAGTCGATATTTTTACAGTAGCTATACATTATCTTTTTATTTACTCGGTATAAATATTTACACAAGTAAATAGTAGAAAAATATGATTTTAATTGTTAAGAAAAGACAAAACTTCAGGTACCTGCGAAAGATCTGCTTATTATTGCTAAATATTTTATTTAATCTCCGGGCGTACATTTTTATTTATTTTTACTAAATCTAACTTACTTCAAATTTAAACATAAAATGCAATTCTCTACAACATTTTCCTATACAATTAATTTTGTTCTATTTTTAACAATAATAGTTCTTTACTTTTGGTCATTTTTCATATTTATAGGTATAGTGTTGGATTTTTGAGTGGATTTCAATAAAACATAATCGATAAGTTTTAATTAATGTAATTGAGAAAAATAACAATTAAAAAAAAATAGAAAAAGCAATTATATGTAAGCGGCGAACCGAGATGTTATAATACAAGAAGGCGACTGACTAAACAAAATATGGTCTAACTTAAGATGATTCATTCATTCTCGGCATATCGCTCGCTGCTTATATAAACAAAAACATTTAGGTTAGGGTGACACATATTAAAGTTATACAGTTTAATACACATATAGTATAAATGTATCGAAATAGCTTTTGAATATCACATTATTTCAACAATAACTCGCTCTGTATATTGATGATTTGAGTAAAATTGTATTTCTTAGTTTCGATCTAATCAAAGCTAAAAATGCTTTTAGAATGTTTTGTTGCACAAGTATTGTAATATTGTTTTCGCAAAGTTGCAAGGTTTAACCAGGTGTCAAGACAGATTAAATTCGGCTAGTATGTACCGGATGTCAAGTTATAAATTTACACCCCCTTAACTTTCTTATTTTTTATCGTACAAAATAACTAAAAATACGAGTTTGTTAGGTTAATTCAGTAGTTTCCGAATTAGTAATCAGATTTGTATCAACTATTAAGATATAAAGGGTACGACAAAAAGAATATTTTTTTAATGGAGCACCCTATACCGGGTGAATTATTGTCTCCCCTAATTATTTTAGAGAAAAATTCTATTTAAGTTTATTGAAGAGCATACAAATCTACGTCGATGGTAAAAACTTTAGATTTTTCGGTTAACCCGTTTGCTAGTTAGATGCTAAATATTTTTAAAAATTGTTACATTATTATCGCCTCATATTTATGAACAACAATAAAAATGCCAGTTAGCGTGACATAACGTTGTCATTTAGAAATTTAGTGCTTTAATATTATCAAAAATCGTAGAGCGAAAAGATTAACCATGAGTTATACTACTGAAGAAAAAGTATTGATGATTAAATGGTACTATCAAGGAAATAGTTACCAAAAGGTGTCGGACATGTTCGCTGCTCAGTATCCGAATAGACCGATACCCGGAAAATCAACAGTTGATAGGACTATCAAAAAATTTGAGACCAAAGGCATAGTGATAAATAACTGCAGATGTGAAGCTAGGGAGTATCAAAGAGAAAAAAATGTAAGAGATGATAGAGACTGGAAAATTTTATTGCACGTGGAAAAAAATGAAGGGAAGGTGAGTACAAGGAAACTTCAGGATATCATAGGATAAGATCAATCAACAGTGCTCCGGATTTTGAAAAGGCATACATTTCATACAAATATGAAAGACATCAAGAGCTAAGGGATGGGGATGAAATACGACGGCAGGAATTTTGTTTTGACATGATGGAAAAGGCAAACATGGACAGGGAACTTTTAAGAAATATTTGTTTTACTGATGAGTGCACATTTACGTTAAACAATGAACCCAATCATCAAAATTACCGATACTGGAGCAAAGAAAAAAACACAGATTTGGCGAAACGAGGACGCAATATCCACAGAAAGTAAATGTTTGGGCGGGGATTTTCGGACAACATATTATTGAACCATTTTTTCTTAATCAAAATTTGAATGCAGAATTTAATTTGGAACTACTCGAAGAACAAATTTTACCCGTTTTAAATGATGTATCCAGGGAAAATCAGGAAATTTGGTACCAAACGGATGGCTGCCCGGCACATAATACCCTGGCTGTTCGGGAATATTTACACAATGCTTTTAATGGAAATGTTATTAGCCTACATCACACCATTAATTGGCCAGCCAGGTCTCCTATATTTCGTCAAATGACTTCTTCCTCTGGGGCCATTTAAAAAGCATGATATACAAAGATAAAAATTACTCTAATCTAGATGAGTTAAAAAATGGTATTTCTGCAGAATGCAATAGAATTTCAATTTACCAGGTAGCCAATGTAAGAAGACAATTTTATGAACGTCTGCATTATTGTCTAGCAGTTAATGGAGGAATATTTCAAAATTTTTACAATTTTCAAAAATAAATTAACATCTAACTAGCAAACGGGTTAACCGAAAAATCCAAAGTTTTTACCATGTACGTAGATTTGCATGCTCTTCAATAAACTTTAATAGAATTTTTCTCTAAAATAATTAGGGGAGCCAATAATTGACCCCATTAAAAATTACATGGGATTTCCTATGTCCCGCCCGGCGATGCATCACCCGGTACATTATTTTACCATTAAAAAGATCTTTCAAAAACCTTTTAAAAAAATACCACAGTTCATATACCTATGTCAATTAGTTTTTGAAATATGACAATGCAAATCTGAAGATTAATTTTTAATTTCCATTAGAAACAAAAAAACTTACATCCTCCTAACTTTTTACCTTTTAACGTATAAAAGAAATAAAAACCCATTTTGTTAGGATGATTTTGTAGTTTCTGTATATTTTATCAGAATCCTTTTTTCTCTACAGGGTACGACAAAAAGTATGATTTTTTTAATGGAACACCTTGTATATTGAACGGCCATTTAAAAGATATTCTTTAGATTTAGATGGCCATATTTTCGTAACTAATGAAGTATTTTTAAAGGTGTTTAAAAGATCTTTTTATTAGTGATATAATCTACAGGGTGTTTCATTTAAAAAAATCATACTTTTGTCCTACCCTGTATATTTTACAAGATATTAAAAATCTAATTATTAATTCAGAAACTACAGAATTAACCCAACAAACTCATGGAATTATTTTTTTGTACGATAAAAAATAAAAAAGTTCAGGGGGTGTAAATTTACCCATTTCTTTTCAGCCCATAACTTGTAAAACGCTTCAAGAGAGTTGTACATAAATTGTTGTGAGCGTCAGCTGCGGCGCCGATGACGGAATTATACAGGGTACTCCAAAGAAAAGTTCCATATTAAACTTGTGTTTTTTTTTAAATAAAAACCCTCTTTACTATTTAAGTTTTGAATTGTAGAAATAAAAATAACGTACATTTTTCATCCATACCTATACCAAAAATGTAAGGTTTTTAAAATATTTAGAATTTTTGGAAAATTCTGAACAAAAATAAAATTTTAATATATCCTACCTTACTTACGCTCAACTTTGTATATTCTGTTAGATTGCTAGAATATTAACTGTACAATCACCTACATATAATTTTTTTAATCAGAAACTAATATAATATTTATTATTAGTTTCTGGACACCCTGCATAATTTATAGTAAAACATTTATACTGGGTTAGTAAAAAGTACTGCAACTCTTAAATATCTTTAAAACCGCTGAAGCTACATTTACCAAATTTGGTATCTATAAGTTATCGTGCATGAAGAATTTAATAGTGATATTGACACCGTTGCCCAATTTCCTTAATTTGTGCTACACGGATCTTTTTCGTTTTTTTAAATGAGCTGTCCCATTTATTTTCATTGCAATAAATTGCACAGAGTTAATTTAATATGTCCACAAATTTTCAAAATTCCATTTTTACTAGCTGCTAGGATATGACAACACCACATTTCTGTTTCTGGGCAACTAGAATTGAACAGGAACAGTGATACTGTCATAGTTGCCAGATTTACAGTTTTGCGCTACATGTAATAGTTTTCTTATTTAAATGAAATGCCCAATTTATTTAATTGCAATAAAAAGAGCGTGCCAACTTTAGTAAGATTCCAAATTTTCAAAATTTAATCTTAACTAGTAACTGAGATATGACAACACCGCAATTCTACTGAAATTTGGCTTCATTGCCAATATCACTGAACAATAAGGCATGCCAAAAAACTCCTAAGTACCAAATTTTGTAAACATAGCTTAAACGGTTTTAAAGTTATTTAGGTCCTAAATTACTCTTTGCAGAAAGTGTGATGCATCATATCTTAACAACTAATAGGGACAGAATTTTAAAAATTTGGAGTCAAATTTAATGCAATAAAAATAAATGAATCATTCCATTAAAAAAACTAAAAAATATGTGTAGCACAAAACTGGGAAATCTGGCAACAGTGTCGATATCACTATTTAATTCCACATGTCCAAAACACGTTAGATACCAAATTTGGTAAATGTAGCTATAGCGATTTTAAAGATATTTAAAAGTTGCGGTACTTTTTACTAACCCAGTATGTAGGTGATGTTACACTTAATATTCTAGCAATCTAACATAATATATAAACTCAAGCGTAAATAAGGTAAAGAGTGAACCACCTATAATTCATTCTGAAAGCAATGTCGCCAAGTGCACAAAAAATGATAAAGTAAACAAACCTTTTCGAAAGCACAAAGCCTTTGACAGAGCCTGATTACATATTTTTGGATAAATAAAAAACATTGCTTAAACGCGTATCACGTATATTATGTTTAAATTTTTATTAATTAATTAACCATTATTTATGAAAGTCAAAGGAACAGTGTCGTATTATTACTTTTACAATAAGACCCTACTCTCCCGACTACCGTTAATCGTTTTATTGGTCTTTTTAAGGGGCTATTTTTATAAGTGGATTATGCCGACAGAGTTTATTTCGCTGAAAAATCTAAACTTAGAAAACATGATCTTATTTTGTATCTGTCCTGCTATAAAAGCTGACCCGTGTCGTAAAAAATTATAAACTCGTCGGGTGTATTATTTATTGATGCAATAAATCATTGTTCACAAAAAGGTTTGTTTACATTAGATACTTTGCAGCAACCCTTTCATGAATGAATACAATCTGGTCCCAATTATAGGATATATTAAAATTTTGTTTTTGTCAAGAATTTTTTTAAATAAACCCTAATTATTTTAAAAACCTTACATTTTTGGTATAGGTACCGCTGATTAAATTTACTTTATTTTTATTGCTACAATCCAAAAATAAACTAATATACAAGGTGATGTATTTAAATATACATACGCTCACAACAATAAAAATTATGTACAACCCTCTTAAAGCATTTTACGATTTATGGACTCGGAAATAACTGACAAAATTTTACATCTGGCTTACGGTCTTTTAACATGAGTACTATTGTTTTTTATAATCACCTACCTTTTGGGGTTCTTTAGCAAAAGATGATAGCCCTGGTTTATTATATTCAAACAACTCCTTGTCCAGTACTAAATATCCTCCTAAAAATGATCAAATACTGGGTGTCAACGAATCTATTAGGCAAGTCGTAACTCCTGGAGTATTAGACATATCAAAAGGAAACTTGGAATAGGTAAATGGTATGAGAAGGAGGGAATTTTCGCATATTTCTAACTTTTCGATTCCTTCCGGTTTAACCGGAAATGACTCTAATTTTAAATTTGTAAATGGAACACACTGTATATTATAACATTCTTGGATTCCTGAGACAAGTCTCAATGGAAATTTGACATCTTTTAAAGTTTTTAGGCCTACTTGATTTTTTAAGAGCCGTTTGTAAAATTGCATCTAGGGGCCATGATTCTTTATTTATGTCCTTATTTTTAATCTGATAACAAATAAACTGGGAAAAATAAACAATCCTTTTTTTGAAAAGTGCTTGTCTAAAGAGGGTTGCCATTTGAAAAATAATAGTTAGACATGAAAATGTCAATTTGACAAATTATTTTTTGCCATCTTTCAGGCTGGTCACTAACTTTGAGATTATATTTTTCTAGCATCACCTCACCTGGGGTCCCTCGATTAATTTGTGTCCACTCATGGCCACCCAAATGCAATATTAAAAATGGTTCTAAAAAATCAAGTAGACTTAAAACATTCTAAATTGCCACATTTTTATTTAGAATTGTCTATGGAATCCGAAAATAATAAAATATACAGGGTGTTTCATCAAACAAAATTGGAACCATTTCCAGTTAAACTGAAAGTTACTGGATAGTGAAAAATATGCGAAGACTCTCCTCATTTACCCATACCAAGTCTCATTTTGATACGTCTTGTACTCTAGGCGTAATGGCTTGTTTAATAAATTCGTTGACACCCGGTATACTATTATTGCCGTTTACACATACAAGTATGATTCTTAAACTTATTGCCATAAGCTGGTTTTACACTTGTCAAATTTCTTGTCATATATTTGATACCATTTGTTTGAAGACAGAATTGTAAAATAAGAAATTATTTGATAAACTTATTTAAAGCAAATATCAGGGTAAAAACGAAACATCACACCAATCATGATAAAATTGAGGTTTAGTAGTTGCCCTAGTTGTCAACTGCCAATTTTTATTTCATTGGGTTGTTAGTTTTGAAGTTTTGCATCAAATATTTGATAAAAAATAGGGTGTTCTAATCCTTCAAATAAATTTGACAAGGCCAACTTCTTTGATATCTAATTTTTTATTTTACATTATCAAATTTATTTAAGGTAAACTTGGTCCAACTTATTTGACAAGAAGTTTGATAAGTGTAAAACCAGCTATGTATGTGACCTAAAGGGTGGAGAATCCATCAGCTCGTAAAGGAAACAAATAGACTCTCCATGTACTTCGACCAGACCGAAAGGTATGTTGATCTTTGTACCCCTTATCTGCCAAGTTATTTTAACAGGATAGGTAGATAAATGCTGCATTAGGTAGGCTTTGACACTACTGCCTGTGCTATGCAGGCACGGTACAACCTTTACTATGCAGGCATTAGCTCTAAACAGTAAGCAGTAACACAGCAATTTTATCTAGGCCTTTTGTCCAATGCATCAAGCTATTTATAACACTTGCTACACGGACAGTGGCCACTTTTGCTGAAAAATAACACAATATTTCTTTGTATTTTACATGTTCAGCTTGACATTCTTAACACGTTCTATATTTTAGTCACGGAAATTGGAAAAATGCAGAAGAATCGTTGCAGCACAATCTCTGCGGTCGGTAATGTGGGCTTAGTCTAAAAACACAGTCTTAAAGCATTCATCAAAGTTGTTACGACAAATATTTGAATTAACTTTAAGATTTCCACATTTAAAATCGCCAGTAAATAAAAGTTCATTTAATTGTAAAAAATAGTCAAAAACAATAACAATTAATAGCAAAAAAAAACTTATGTTGATTACTGATGTCTCTCTTTAAATGAAGATCTAATAGACCCATATTCCTTTTCTCATTATTTACCAGTTGTTTATTTATATAAATAATACATTAAAGTAAAAAATTAAAAACACATTGAAATTATTTGAGGCGTTGAAAAACAGAATGCACTACCCACAAATCCTAAAAAGTGCTTTAATGCTTAATTTCAATAGCAAAAAACTTACTTATTAAGGCCAAAGTTGACTTATTATAGGATAGTAGTAGCTTACTCAGCCCACTATGGCCCTGTTAAAAAAAAATCGGCTATTAAAATTTGTTAATGAACTTTTGGTAAAGATTTTTCGGCAACGTTTCGTTCCCGAGATATCCATCATCAAAAGTGAAAATCAAACTTATCTTATTTTCTCTATATTCCCCCTTCTTTTTACACACAGTTCTTGATTTAAAGCTAAAGTGGTCCACAATATTTGTTTTAACCTTTTAAAACCCCGTTTTCTATGTATTTTATACCTTTTATCAAATAAATTGCGAAAAATGCTGCAACCATGCTCCACCGCGTCCACCACAACTTGCTACGATTAAATTGAAGCTATGCAATTTAATTTAAAAAAAAAAGTCAAAATACCTAGAAAATGGAGTTTTAAAAGGTGGAAATCAAATGTTGTGGGCCACTTTAGCTTTAAATCAAGAATTTTGTGCAAAAAGTAGGGAGGATATGTTAAAAATAAGATTAGTTTGATTTTAAACTTTGATCATGGATATCTCAGAAACGAAACGTTTCCGATTTTTTTAGATTCGTGATAAGCGCCCCTAAAAACCCCCATATGCTAAATTTCGTCAAAATCTGAGTTGCTCCCACTTTCTAGACAATTATCGGACTTTTTAATATTTGTGGAATGTTCGCTTTTTGTACTCAATTTAAGTTATTTATAATTATATTTAATAGCTCTTTACTTTTTACAAAATCAAGAAATACAAAACTTTTTTGCAAAAATAGTCAATTATATTTATACCATCACATACAGTGTGTCCCAGAATAGATGTTACCAGAGTACAAATGGACCAAAATTTTAGAAAACTGGTTGCATGGTCCGAAACTAATAAATAAAAAATTTTACCCTAATTGGTATTATACAGGGCGAGTTATAACTAAAAATTTAAAAAGTGCTAACTACTTTTATTTTTAAAAATAGAACAAAATTGTATAAGTAAATTTTGTAGAGAATTGAATTCTATGTCAAAATTTGAAGTTAAAGCATAAGAGTTAAAAAATGTAATTGTTAATTTTTACATTACGCATTACAACTTAAATAATGGGCAAGAAAGAGCAAAATTTAAAAGAATATTTATATATTTAATTTTTTTTTTTTTAATTTGCTGCTTTAAGCCAAGTATTTTAAAAACCGTTGCATAATGTAAAAAATTGACAAAAATAGTTTTTTCACCTTAGTTCTTTGACTTTATATTTTGACATAAAATTTAATTCTCTACAACATTTACCTATACAATTTTGTCCTATTTTTGAAAATAAAGGTACTTTACTTTTGGTCATTTTTCATATTTTTAGTTATAACTAACCCTGTATATTACCAATCGGATTAAAATTTTGTATTTATCAGTTTTGGACCATGCGACCAGTTTTTCCAAAAGGGCGTTTAAAAATTCCTAAATTTTTGGTCCATTTGTCCCCTAGTAACACCTATCCTGGGACACACTGTATTATAAAATCTTACCAAAATAGGATTCATGAAATGTATATGCTAATACTCTAGAACCCGTGCTTCCAGCATCTATAACTACTGCATGGACTGGCTTGTGGTAACCAATTAATTGCTTGGCCAATTGGTCAACGACTCTATGTCCTAAATACCATGGTATTTCGTCGGTGTATAAAACTACAATATAAAAAACATTATACTAACTAGAATAATTATTATTTTCCTCTGTCTCTATCACTTTTCTAATTCAGAACTCATAATAGAATGAACGGTTGACAGTTATGTACACGTTACATGCTAAAATGTTTTTGCTAAGTAGGCTGTGGAAGTAAAAATAGCATTTTTTAAGTACTTTCACAGGTATTTTTATATTTCAATTTCTTCAATATATCACTTACATTTCATAATTTCAGTTTTTAATGTAATCAATGAAAGACAATTCAAAATTTCACCCCTATATTATTTTATTTTTAAATTCTACATGAAAATCCTTTTTTAAAGACATATCACAACATATTGTTTATTTTTAAGATGGCGGCCATAGATCATTGATTTATGAACTCAGTTATTCAGATGTCGTGAATAAATGATGTATGGCCGACATCTTGAAAACAAACAATATGATATGATATGAAATGTCATAAGAAAGGGATGTTAGTGCAGAATTTAAAAATTAGATGAGCTAGGGGTGTTTCCATTAAAAAGAAATGTTTGAAAAATTTCAAATTATCTCTCATTAATTACATTAGAAACTGAAATTTCGAAATGTGAGTTATCAATTATTAAAAAAAAGAAAATAAAATAAAATAATACCTGTAAAGGGAAAATAGGTTATTTATTTATTTCGACAGCCTACTTAGCAAAAAAAAAAAAATATTCAAAGCAGAAATAATGTCTGTACTTGATTTTCTTTGAAAGTATTCTTTGGGCGCCATTTTAAAATGAGACACCCAGTATGATATATGATGATGATATGATCTAAAAAAACCTAAGGGGATAACAACATCCTGTATCACCCGGTATACAATGCTTTACTTACCTAGAAAAGCAGTTAAAATAGTTCCACTTAAAACTAAACACAATAAGGATGTATGTATAGATTTTGGACTAACTCCCTTCGATTTTCGTTTCTTGCCTGTTGCTTTTTCATTATGTTCTTTTACCTGAAACAGGCGTAGCATAATAAATAGGTTGCAAAAATAATAACTGACTTTTCATTTTCGTTTCAACTGGCTTTTTGAAATCATCGTATGTCCACGGATGGACTTAACAATAGGAAAAATGGACCTAAAATTTAAATGTTTAAGAAGGTCGTGTATGGCAACCGCTTTTGCTTCGTAAAAAGATTGAGAAATGTGTTTTGTTACAGGGCTCCAAAAACTTTAAAAATGTGAAAATTGGCCAAGGCAAAACTGCATTTATTTTTAATAATTATAAAAGAAAATAAAAAACTGACACATATATATTTTTAGAAATATACAGTGTGGACGTAAATAGTCCCCCCTACCAACTTTCGTACACTGAAATGAAGAAATAGCCCAGGTGTATTTCTGTTTTTGTTTTTTTCTTCTCTTGACGCCATTTCATTTTGTGTTTTATTTGTACTTTCAATGTATAAATAATTGAATATAAATTAAAATAAAGAAAATAAATAAACAAATAAGGTTTTTAAGGATCCAATATTAAAAATCTTACATAAAATAAAAAACATTTTAGTGTAATTTTTTTTATTTGTGGTGTACCCTTTTTTACCTTATTTTTTAGTTCTAATAATCAATATAATTAATTTTAAACTTGTCAAATATTCTTAAATACAAAAATGTAAAATCAGGTAAATTAGTAAAACAAGTGTAATGCTTGAATAAAAAAATATGATACCAAAAAAATATTTATTTACTATGAAATTTTAGATATTAAAGCCTCATTTAATTCTAATAACCCTTTTTTATTTAAGGAGGTAATTTAGTCTAGAGGCCGAATTTAGAACATTTTTTACCAATGAATAAAAATAAACAAATGATATTTTCATTTCCTTATACCCTTATATACAAAATGTTTCCTAATTGAGGTAAAAAATTTAAGGGCGTATACCTGGGCCATTTCTACGAAAAAAAGTTCATATAAACATGGCTCCCCAAATTTTTTCTTTCTTAAGATACAGGGTTCAACCTATTCCCAAGAAAGGATCTAAATCTCTTCCATCTAACTATAGACCAATTTCAATTCTCTCAGTTCTTTGTAAAGTAATGGAAAAACTAATTAATTCACAAATTCTTAAGTACTAAAAATTTTGCATGACAGGCAGTATGGATTTCGCCACAAAAGATCTACAGCAGATCTTCTTTCCTTCGTATCACACTGCTGGAATAAGTCTCTTGAGTTTCTAGGTGAGTCCCAGATCGTTGCTCTTGATATATCCAAAGCTTTTGACCAGGTCTGGCATGCCGCACTTCTTAATAAACTTCCCTCCTATGGTCTTTCAACTAAACTCTGTACTTGGCTCTCTAGTTATCTATCTGATCGTCGTATATCAGTTATTGTGGACGGCCATTCTTCATGCTTTCACCAAGTAAATGCTGGAGTCCCTCAGGGCTCAGTTCTGGCACCAACATTGTTTCTTCTTCACATCAACGACCTTCTCTCGTCCACAACTAATTCCATTCATAGTTTCGCCGACGATAGTACCCTTCACTCCAGTTTTCAGGTTCCTAAACCCATTACTAAACCTGACTTGGAAAACAAACGCAGAGCGATGCAGATATCTCTTTCGCAGGATCTTAATTTAATATTGGATTGGGGCGCTAAAAATCTCGTCCATTTTAATGCATCAAAACACAATCATGTTCATTGTCGCGAAAAGAGTCATCAAATACTCATCCTCTACTTATGAGCAGCCAAGTTTTACAGAGCAAAGATACCTTTAATCTTGTGGGCGTCACATTTGAAAGTAACCTTAACTGGCATAAACACATTGTATCTATAGCCACGGCAGCTTCAAAAAAGCTTGGATTTCTCTTTCGAGCCAAAAAGTATTTTTCCCCTTCTAATTTATACACTTTATATGTGTCCCAAATCCGACCTCCCTTGGAATATTGTTCTCATATCTGGGGCATGGCGTCCCCCACAACCCTAAGCATTCTTGATTCTATTCAAAGAAGAGCTATTCGTCTCATTAATGATCCTTCACTTACAGAAAGGCTTCCCTCTCTTGCACATCGTCGGGCTGTGGGGATTTATCGCTTTTATAGGTACTTCCATGGCTTCTGCTCTGAAGAATTGTCCAGTATAGTTCCTCCACTAACGGTTCCCAACAGAGAAACTCGTGGTTCCGCGCGTATGCATCCCTATACGGTCCAACTGGACGGGCCCCGAACCTCCCACTTTGTTCGTTCTTTTATCCCTAGAGTTTCTAGGTTGTGGAACCTGCTGCCCGCGGAGGTCTTTTCTTCTCCCCAAATCTTCAAGTATTTAAGTCCCGTGTCAACAAACTCCCTCTTACCTCTCTTAAGACACCCACGGTACGTTAGTATTTAGGCTTTTAGCCTTCGTGGTTTGTCCAAAGATAAAAAAAAAAAAAAAAAAGGGTGTTAAACTTTTCAAGAAACCTAAAAGTTTCTAAAACACTTTTTATAAATTTGTTAAACTAGATATAAACATTATTTAATTACGTATTTGTTGTTGTTGTTACATAATTCCTAATGGGAAGAACACTTAATTTTCAAAAAAAAATGCCCTAATGTTTCTTGTATGGTCTAGGATTATGCAGTAAAGTTTTTTTCTGGGAAACTAAGTAAGCTACGTAAAAATATTTAAAAAAACAAAACATTTGTATTTTCAGGTGTTTCATACAAAAAAATATAAAATTTGCAAAAAAGTCAGTGACGTACATTTGTCAATAATATTAGCTAAAATGCGTCCCACGCCGCCACTGGTCTCACTAATTAAAATTAGTTTAGGGCTAAATTAACTCTTTACTTCAACTAATATCACGAGCCAAATTTTATAAAAATCTGATAAGGCATATTTAGGATATTATTTAAAATCCGATTTCCTTTTTAAAGTTTAGCACCCTGTATCTTAGAAACAAAACATTTCCGGCCTATGTTTATATGATTTTTTTTTATAAAATTGGCTCGGAATATGCCCTAAATTTTTTAGCGCAACAAGAGGAAACACCCTGTATAAAAGTACACAAAATTATTAAAAAAAAATAATATTAATAATAATAATAATAAATAAATATTCATGAAGTTATGCGTCCTTGAAGTAGAGGTGAAAAAAAACCATCATTTCTACCCTCATGTTGATTTGAAAAATAAAAAAATATTGACAGATTCTTGGATATTATGAATGTCGTTATCGCGTGAACCAACAAAACTAAAAAGAAAGCCATAAAACAGCGGCTACTCAGAAATAAAGTTTGATTTTTCACTGGTTTTTAAGCTTTCTTGAATTTTTTAAAAATAATACATATTTAAAATGTTTAGTTTTAGTTGGTTCATGCGATAGAGAGATATGTAAAGAATATTCATGCAATATAAGTAAATCGATTAAAACTTGAGATAACGTGGCGACCGTATCCAAAAAAGTAGTTTTGAGAAAAACGCGTTTAAACTTTTATATTAAGTTTCAGGCGGCGTGACTGATAGAATAGTACATACACCATACATTTTCTTAATCAGCCATCCTTTCTTTATAAATGATGTAGTATACTAGAAGTATTATGGAAAAAGAGTTATTTATACAAGTAGCCTGCCCTCCAATCGCCTATTGTTGGAGTTGTACGCTCAAATCGGTCTAGTTTCCAAGTCACTAAAACGGATGTAACTTTAAACAAAAATTTAAATTTTTAAATTACCTTCTTAGGTAGATATTCTTGAGTACCTAAGCTATTGAATTATATAAAAAAAAACAAATTTTCCCCTTTTTAAATTTCTAGACTAGAATATGTCCTTAAAAGTTTGCTGAATTATTAAAATTTAAGGCAGCTTTATCCTAGTCCATTTTTGTAGTTTTTGGAGCCCCTGTACAAAACAAAACCAATTTCTCAACGTTAATTATTTTTTTAAGAAACAAAAGCATGCCACACAACTTCCTTAAACATTTAAATTTTTTGTCCATTTGTCCTATTGTATAGTCCATAGACATATTGTATAATGTTCAAAATATTTATCCCAAGGCAGTTGATTATAAAAAAAAATGGGCCATAAAAAACAAATGTACTAACAATAAGAATTGCTATTAAACCTTCAGTTTGGTGGAGATATATACATAGATTGATTTTTTTTGTTTATCAACATGAGAAACACTGTTTACATAATTTTCTTTTTTTATTTATTACAGGACATGACATTTACAATAATAATGAATAATAGAAAATTAATATACAGACTAAGAGTTAACTATTCTACATAAAAAAAACAGCAATAATCGATCCAAAACACAAATTAATATGTATCACATCAGTTTTAATCTCATCAATAAAGAATTTTTAAATACAAATTTGCAGAAAACCTACACATACAAATGAGATATTTAAATTTTAACTGAAATCACCAAATAATGGTTAAAAAAAGAGTTGTAAAAAGTATAAATTTCTATATGATAAATTTACCAATTGAAGTATTGTAATAACACAATTAACCACACAGCTGTTTTATTCTCTAATTTATTTATTTAAAATATAAATAAAAAAATTAAACAATATTTATTTTAAAAACAAAAAAAAGGCGTATTTTAAAAAACACAATGAAAACTTACTAACTAAAAAAATAATATATTAATAGGATACACTACAATATACCTAAAAGTATTATCCTTGGAGTTTATGAACTCATAAAAAGTTATTCAAGTTTATTTTTGATAATAGTTGATTTATACAATTTTTTTAACTTTAGAAATTTAATAACTCCATATTTTGTGTTTGTGGCTTATCGTATTATTACAATAAGCCCTTTAATTGTATATTGTGTAAATGAAGGGTTACTTGCAGTTCCAACCTGGAATGTTATAGCATATGAACAATATCATAAAATAATTTTAGATATTCCAGACCATGGTTTCAAGCAGAATTATATATATAATTTTAATAAAATGTTAAAGATTATGTATAGCTTATGTTGATGCCTAATGTGCACACACAGACCTATGTCCATTGTGCACATTGTTACTTATAGTTTTTCTTTTAAATTTATATTGTAATTAATTATTGATATTGATATTGATGTATGTATCTTGTTAATAGGGAGTTCTTTGGCGTTGGGTATGCAAAGAATTTATGTGTTAGGTTTTTTCTGCCTTCTTAAACCGATAAGTAAGTAGTAATAGTTCTTCTTCCAGTAAGGTAGTGATTGTAAATAAATTTAATATGGGTTTGAAAGATATTTTTAAAGGCTTTACCGCTTGTCACCAGGGCCCCTATTTTTGCGTCGTGAGAATGATCACATCAATGACACTTTGGGTGCGGTTCTCTTAAAATTCGATTTGATTGTATTCTTCAAAGTCGTGGGAATAATCACATTGTTCAAAAGTAAGAGAAATTGCTTCTCTTGGTTTCAAGCAGTAGAAGACAATTCACACTGGGAGAAGCCTGCGCAGAGTGAGGATTTTTGGTTAACTTATTGTTAAACATCAAAAAATAAGTTTAAGTATTGTTATTCTTTCGTGTGCCTTCTGTTAAAATAAAAATTTATTAAGGATTTTTACTAATTAAAAAAAAATATTTAGATCAAGCACATCCTTCAAGAATTCGGAAATTAAAAAACTGAGAGAAACGATCGATGATGTGAATGTTCCCATTGGGTGGTTCACTTCTCTCAAAATGGAGAGTAGGGGCCCAGGTTTTTATTTGTCCCTAATGTCATTCTTCCTTTTGTATTAAGACGCTGTGTATACTGTACAAGCAATAGGTAAAAATATATCAGCCAGTAACGCAACAACAAAGGATGTACGATGAATCATCCAATACGAAATGTTTACATGCCAGAATTCACATTAGATTGTCTCTACATTGCCTATATGTTATGTTATTTAGCTGACCTAATATATACAATATCATATCCTTTGGTATTATTAAAAAGTCTTTGAATTGTGATGTCATGTGTCATTTGTGATTTTAATTAGTATGGTTATGGTTATGTTATATGGTTGCTAGGTAGATCATGTTGGATACAAACTATTCAAAGAAAACCGATACATTGATTTTTTGTAACAGAGCTAGAAAGGCTCTAAAACAATATTGCTCCTTTAGCAAGTTCAGGTAAAATATAAATATCTTGAATAACAGCAGAACTAGTAATTTTCATAGCGTGAACTTAGAGCATACAGAGTGAATTCAGGCTTTTGAAACACTTTGAATTTTTGTATTATGTATATAAGTGTCCTTTGTTTTTATTTATTTAACAAGTAGATTACTAAAGCATCTAGTTTTTTAATATCTTTACTCCAGACTTAAAAACAAATCATATTTTTACAATATTTAAGTCTTCAGGAAAATTTCCCCATAGAAAAACAATATTAACAAGTACTTATAACTAATATACCTACAATATTATGTTTCTTAAGACTAATGAGATGTTAGCCAACATTTTAATACAATAATTTGTATATTTTACATAAATCTCTTTATTATAAATTTGTATACTTATAGTAAATAATAGTAAGAACTGGTTACAACATAGAAGCAGTTTGATGGCATTTACAAAAACCAGTATTAGTAAATAAATAATCAAAATTATATGTTTAATAGATAAATGTATTTAATAACTTACTTTTCTTCTCCGAAGTTCGCTGTTACTCATACTTTTAATTATTCCTAAATATAATTAGGTATTCGGCTTTTTGTATTGATTGTGCAGTCTGTCTGATGATTTTTCATGCAATTGAATTATATATATAATCAGAAACGGTTCTTACGCAATGGTATTTAATCTTATCAAATTAGGTATAATTAGAGATTTTTAATTGTAAATTGTAAACTCCGACAAGATACTCTTGGTTCTTATCGAAATGATGACATTCAAATATAATGCAGGGTTGCCACAATGATTTTTATAAAAGTACTAGATTCCAGAAAAAAAAGTACTAGAATGTACTAAATTTGAGAAATAAGCTAAAGCTAAAAAACAGTTTTAAAATTCAGAAACTTTTGGTCCATTTGTCCTCTTGTAACACCTATCCACCTATCAAAAAATATTTTGAAGAGCAAGCAAAAAAGTCCTCACCTTTTTTTCAATTCTACGTACTAAATTAAATTAAATTGGAAATTATCCACAAAATTATATTAAAAAACGCCGCTATAGGCTTCAGCCTACTCAGCCTTTTGGTTAATACGTGAATTTTCAAAAACGTTCTAGATTTTGATCAGTACGTACTAGACCACTAGATTCTATTAAAAAGTACTAGATCTAGTACAAATGTACTAGGTGTGGTAACACTGATATAATGTAAAAAATACAACTACTGCCAACTGCGAAAGAGGTTAGATTCAAAGAGAATGGAGAGGGGAGAGAAACAGTTGATTTACCCCCACCAATTAAGAAATGGCACACACCTGCGACCAGAGAAATGGAGAGAGATAAAGAACTCGCTTCGACCACTGCGCATCCCATTTTGCGGGAACGGCACGGGCGCCGCCATATTTACCCCTATTTTCCTGGATTTGTCAAAAGTAATTTACACTAACCTTATTTTCACTATATTCCGCCTTCTTTTTGCACAAAATTTTTATAAAACACTAAATTGCCACACAATATTTTATAAACACCTTTTAAAAACCTGTTTTTTATTTATTTTACACGTTTTTTTCATTAAATTGAAAATAATTTACCCATAAATGCTGCAACCATAAATACAATATGTAGATGTATTTATGGTTGCATACACGAGTTTGTTTAAAGTAAAGCTTTTGAATTAATATAATTAATAATAAAAAATGTTTTTAAAGGGTTTTTGCTGTTAAATGAAATATTGTGTGCCATTTTAGTATTATAATATGAATTTTGTGCAAAAAGGGAAAATATTGTGAAAATATGACAAGTAGTGGACATTCATGGCGGCGCCCGGTATTTGCCTTCTCGCGCATGGTAAAGCGACTTCTCCCCCTCTCCATTTCTCTGCCTGCGACAAGTGATTGGGCAAGTATTTAATTGCATCGATGGATACAGCGCATTAAGTAAGCGAAAATTCATCAAACCGTTTTTAAACAACCGATGGAAAATCCAATGGATTCCATCAAAGCGTTTTTGTAAAATGCGCACTTTCATTCAATTGCTCATCGGATCCATCGAAATAGAGGATTTCTGTGTGCGTCACTCTCTATTTAAAAAATTTGCTTGAACTGTAAAAGACAGACAAATGATCAGTTTAAAAAGTATTAATTGTGATAAAAATTATACTAAAGCGAAAAAATAAAAAGGCCTAAAGCCTAAACACTTAAAAAACTTAACAACTGACCCAGTTAAGGTACAAACCAAGATATAAAGTGTGTCTACTTAAGTTTGTACCATAAGGCAAACTTACTATTAATTTTACGAAAAAATTTAACCATTTGATATTAATTGTTTTCAGTGGTAGGTATATGAAAGAACTTAAAAAATATAAATTTATATTAAGAGGAAAGTACACTTATTTTTGTCAATATTGAAAATTTGTGGAAAAAAATGTTTAGGATTAGGATTTTTTTTTCTGCAATAACGAGCATTTTTGAGCTTCTATTACAAAGTATTTTATTTCAAAAGAAGTATCCAGTAATGTGGAAACTTAAATTTTCATTGTTAATTAAAACCTACAATCTTATCTGCTTCCTCATACCTAAAAAACAAGTATGTATATGGAAAATGGCCTATGGAAACTGAAATCCTACTACGCTTTTCTTAGTATAAGTAGGTAATATTAACTTATAGACTATAATACCTTTCAACTAAATAGGATCAACATAAATCTAAAATTTATTTGGTTGGTAAGTTTGAGCATGCTATTTTCATATATTTTTTAAAATTATACACTTCTTTTACATTTACTACCTACCATTTTTATGCTAAATAAGTAATCTCGCAATAAAAGTTTAGTTTTCAAGAAATAATTCTATTTAGATTTTTATTTTCAGTTCTCATTTCCCTAAAATTTATACCTATACATTTTCCACATTAACCTATTCCAATCTAAGAAAAAATAGGGTAATTGTCTAGAAACTGTCCGCAACTCCGATTTCGACGAAATTTGGTATACGGGGGTTTTTGGAGCGCTGATCACGAATCTGAAAGAATTTTTAGTCGGAAACGTTTCGTTTTCGAGATATCCATCATCAAAGTTGATATTTGTACTAATCTTATTTTCACAATATTTTCCCTTCTTTTTGCACAAAATTCATATTATAATACTAAAATGGCACACAATATTTCATTTAACATCAAAAAACCCTTTAAAAACATTTTTTATTATTAATTATATTAATTCAAAAGCTTTACTTTAAACAAACTCGTGTATGCAACCATAAATACATCTACATATTGTATTTATGGTTGCAGCATTTATGGGTAAATTATTTTCAATTTAATGAAAAAAACGTGTAAAATAAATAAAAAACAGGTTTTTTAAAAGGTGTTTATAAAATATTGTGTGGCAATTTAGTGTTTCATAAAAATTTTGTGCAAAAAGAAGGCGGAATATAGTGAAAATAAGGTTAGTGTAAATTACTACTTTGATGATGGATATCTCGACAACGAAACGTTTCCGACTAAAAATTCTTTCAGATTCGTGATCAACGCCCCAAAAACCCCCGTATACCAAATTTCGTCGAAATCGGAGTTGCGGACAGTTTCTAGACAATTACCAAAAATAGTCTTCTATCAAATAGATTTTAATACACCATTAGCACTAAATTACCAATATTTAGTCATTAAAATATTAATAAATTTCAGTATAAACCACATTTTACACTTTTTATTGATGTTTTATGTATATTTACTCAATAAATCAATGTTTGTGAATATACCGCCGATTTTGACATTGGGAGTGCGTATGCGCGTGCCCTGCCATCCCGCAGACCCTTCTTTCAAATTGTGACACTTTTCCGAAACGGCGATTGATCCTCTATCCTTGTCTAGTCTCTTTGGTTAGATTTTACTACAACATGTCGCTTTTCGAGCATACGCCCACTAGAGGCAGCTTTATCGCTTGACTGACATATATAAACTGCTCGTGTGAGAGAGAGGTACTACATGTTTATCCCTTGTTCCGTGAACTAGTTGGTCGGTTCAAAGGGGTGTAAAGGGTTTAAACCACGGTGATAAAATATAAAATGATTAGGCTTGTTCGTGCATCGTTGGAAACTGTCAGGCTCATGCGCAGGAGATAAAATCCGTCGTATTTTTCTCGTGCGCATGGTCTGATAGTTTGCAAACGGTTTCCAACTGCTGCAGAAACAAACCTTTATTACCTTTGGGTGTTAGCTACCTGGAAGGGTCAATCGAACCCTAGCTAACATTTTGTTCCATAATTAGTTAGCAGGCTACAGCTCAAGGAGATAAAGTTTCTAATAAGGAGCGCTTAGTTTTTATATTTGTCCGAAAATTTAGGTTTTGTTTGTGACGTCAACTTTTTGCCATATTTTTTATCTAAGAAAATAAACCGATACTCATTAAATAAAATAAAATCACTTAATAAAAACATGAAAAAATATTATCTTACCCTTGATAGGGATTGAAACGTAAATTCCCTTTAAAAAAATATTCAAGGTTCAGTGACTCCTGTTTCACGTTTAAAATTCTTTGTAACTTCACCACTAATAACTACTTAATTTAACTATAAATAGTAAAAACTAAACATATATAAAAGTCCAATGACTAAAAAGCAAAAATAACACCAAAACCGCGAAACAAGCTTCCAGTACGATTGTAAACAAAGAATTTGGAAAAATATTACTTCACAAAATTTAGGGAACATAGGGTTAAATGGGATCGAGAACTCCTTATTAGGAAGTTTATCTCCTTGGCTGCAGCCAAGGTTTGGTGGGCCTGCAGCTTACATGTTTGAACCCATAAAAGCATAAAATAAAGATTTGATGTGGTGTCTGGTGTTAACCTCACTTATCAACTTTTTATAGTGCTTGGTGCCTGTAAGTTACCCCAAAACGAATTTATATAACGGAACAGATATAATTTAACAATGAAACGTGTACAGCAAGGAGGCTTTGCCCCAAGAGACCCATATGATGAACGAAAAAATCAAGAGAATCAGTCTTAGCTAATCTTCTAATATTTGGAACATTTATTGGCGTAATTCGATCCTGTAAGTATAATGTGTCACCGAGGCCGTAGGTTTACTGATTTTGGAAGCTGTACCTAGCAGAAATTGTCAAAGACTTAAGCTCTGTCAGCTTTTGATCTAAGTTTCCTTCACAGCCGCTTCAAAAACTTAAGACAGAACCTGATCAGTACCAAGACAAAATCCAGCGATACTGTATTTATAGTGTAGTAAAAATAACAATTAGGTTTATTCTGCTATTTAAATTTAATTTTTTTCTGCTTGCAATAGTTATGCTAATAAAAAAAAAAGACCAAGGGTAAAATTTCCTTTTAGCTTTCCCAATTTCCATTTAACTTATATAATAAATTTCTCAAACTAGTCTAAGTTTATAAAAAAATCTTAAATGTAAAGATCAATTCAATAGTAAAAAAGCCACAAGTGTCATACAAGTAAGGACTTCAATCTAAACGCATCGTTTAAATAGTGTGGGAGCAACAAAAAGGGGAATAATTGAACGTGAGATAGAAGTGATGACGGCGTGGCCTTTTTATTATTGACGCTTAGTCTACCTACCAAGTTATTGTATAAATAAATATTTTTCGTCTGTCACTTTTTTAAGACAATTTCTACTTTGTTGCTTATTGGTATTACTTCTAGCTTCGTTACAACCTATTATTAAAATTAATTATTTTGTATTTTATTATGTTTCAGCTTATAACACTTTTATTATTTAACCTCTTATATTATATTTTTAGCTCTGATTATTAGGGGCAATTCAATATCCATTCATTCTTGTAAAACATTACTTAAATGGTTAACAAAAAGTGCACTATATTTATTAAGACAATTAGTATTCTGTTGTACTATTTTTATTTAATAATTTATTTCAATAATAGTTAACTTTTTAGTGAGATGATGTTATATATTTTTTTTTTGTTTTTTTAGTGCCCATAGTTCTTAAGAACCTTTCTTCATAAGGAGAAACTTGAAGATAAATAGATTGTAAATGTGGACATGTGATATTCTGTTATTCCGATAACTCTCTACATAATAGGGTTTTATACAATTTACATTATTTGTATCCGATTACTGTGTTTATAATAAAATAAAGCAAGGTCTGAGTAAATCTGTGTTTTATAACTTTTGGAATAGATACCCTTATAAATACAAATGTACCTTGATTACTGTAGTGGTATCTACCCAGTGCCAAAATTTTCGGGATTAAATTTCTTAAATCCCAGGATTTTCGGGACCAATGAATAAATATTATTTTTTCAAAATAATTGCATGAAACAAAATGCACTTAGTTTTCCTGTCAATATATCAAGTTGTTAATGCCAACAAAAATAGTAAGTCAGCCATGTTTATTTCCCAGCTGATTTTAGTCAGATATACGTTCCTTCTTAAAAAATAAGACATGTAAAAGCAACACTCCGCATAATGCATGTTATTAGAATTTTTTAATGCTAGGGTTGCCAGATTTGCTGAAGAAAAAAACCGGACATGAAAAAAAACCTAGTTTTTAGGGCTAGTTATAGGTAAAAAAGAGTTCACTTTTGCCCAGTGGCGTTTCCTGAGGTACCTAAAAGTTGACAAAAAATGTATGCCATTTCCTTTCAGGTAAGTTTCAAATTTTATTTCAACTAAACAAGTAAAAACTCAGCTTTTAAGCCCTTTTTATTTTTCTTTCCTGATTACTTTTTGAGAATAATAAAATTTACTTAACTGCATACCCCTGGTGTAGATACTGGAATAGATGGTATTTATTTGGGTACACGCCAAAATAAAATTGAAAGTACTAAAAACCAAAAAATATTAAACAAGTAAAAAAATTAATTAAAAAACGACGTTTCGGTGGCAAATCTGCCACCGTTGTCAAGATAAATGTAATAAAAATAAAAACTTACTATTATTTAGGTTTTAAAATTCACTATTTTTCTGTTTTTGGGATATTCTGAAAATCTGAAAAACTTTGACATTAAATGTCAAAACATGTATGCCTAATGAATGAATTTTAAAACCTAAATAATAGTAAGTTTTTATTTTTATTATTTTTATTACATTTATCTTGACAACGGTGGCAGATTTGCCACCGAAACGTCGTTTTTTAATTATTTTTTTACTTGTTTAATATTTTTTGGTTTTTTAGTACTTTCAATTTTATTTTGGCGTGTACCCAAATAAATACCATCTATTAAATGAATCCGCCAAACTACAGAACATATCTTCAATTTAGATACTGGAAGTAATAATTTTATAAAATTAACCACAAACACTAGATTATATACCATTAATACGTATTTAACTAATGAATTATCCTAAATTTAAATTTTTTTGGCAGAAATATTCGTTAAGGTACCGCTAAAGACACTGATGGTTTGTCTTTCCAAATATTTTATAATTTTAATTTAATATTGAACTATTTTGTTAAGTCTTGATTTATATACTGTAAGTATTTTACTTGTTTACAAGTGTGGTATTTTTTTGGTTGGCGATGATCATTTACACTTGGAAAACTTGATAGTCCAAATACCATTTTTTCTTAAATTATGGCATTTTTTTATCCAAGTCCTACAAAACACCGGATATTCTGTTGTCCGGTTTGCTAAGATATTTCCGACCAGACAGACATCAAAAAACCGGACTGTCCGGTCGAAAACCGGACATCTGGCAACCTATTTAATGCGATCAATTAGAGGTCAAGTAAGCAGGGTATGTCGATGTTGCAGAAATACAGTTTTGTTTTTATTTTTTAAGGTACCTAATTAAGACGATTGTTAACATTTTTTTTATCAAAGGAAAGTGTTTATTAAGTTGATATTTATATTTTAATTAGTTTTTTTGTTTTGAAAAAAATTCTTGAAATAACCTTTTACAGTTATTTCAGGACAATACACGAAGAAGAAAATCTGTAGTGTACTTTAAAACTCATTAAATAATTTTTCGAGTTATTAAAAACAGTTAAATTAAATTCTTTATTGGGTAAATTCTTGATAATATATGATGTTTTGTGCAACTTTTGCATTTTTTACAGTTTATTTAGGATATTTTAAACAATAATTCCAATTAATAAATAAGTATATCTATAATGTAATTATACATATATATTCACGTATGCGGGGTGTTTTTTAACAGTGTTTAATTTATCTAAAATAAACTTTTAAATAAGGCGAAAGTCGTGTATATTTTTCAGCAAAATATTTGGCACACGCAGCAAAAAATATTACTCCTGCAGCAACACATCTTACTACAGCGATAAAGTTTATTTGCTACTTTAACTAAAACGTTGTTTGTTTCAGTAAAAATCTCTTTGACCTAGCAAAGTTATTTTCTCTGGCAATAAAAGGATATTCTATGCCAGCAATATTTATTTATTACTACTAAAAAGCATATTATTACTGCTAAAAAAATGCTTCTCAGGGTAGCAAACATTTTTGCTGTTACTAAAAATTTACTTTGCTAAAATACCAAAGTATACTTAGCTAATATAGCCAGGTGGCTTTTTAGTTCTTGCAATTTAGTTTTTGTAAAGTAATTTAGCTACCTTAACAAAGTCCTTTCAGCAAAGTGTTTTTTTCTGAAATAGCAAAATTCTTTTCTGTCCCCTATTTAATTAGGATTTTTAGCTACCATACCTATTTTTTTGCTACTACGATCAAAAAAATTTCTCAGTGTTGATTCGAATGGTCAGTAGAATATAATTTTTAGAAAAATATATTAGGTGGTCTATTTAGCAAAGTTGAGAGCATTTCCGGTTAAACCGAATGTGCCACCACTGGCGTAAGTACGGGGGCCAGGCCTCCCTCCAGTTGTTGCCAGGTCCACTAGGAAAATGTGCTTATATGGTATATGTGTACATATAACGTATTAACAGCGTCTGGGCCCCTTCCAGGGTGTTGCCAGGCCCCCTCCAGGTTCAATTTATCAGAAATCTGCATTGCATCCCACCATCCTATTAATGGAAAGATTTTGCGATATGTATTTGAAAATATTGAAACAAATGAGGTTAAATAATGTGAGGGCCTTTCCTTTTTTCCCTTAAAAATTTTTTGGGGTATGTTTAAGAAAATGTTTCGAAGGTAGGTCGTTTTTGATTTAGGGCCTCCACCACATGCTCTGCCTATGGGCCGCCCAAGTCTAAGTCCGGCGCTGCATCCAACCATACAACCGACCAAAACTTTAAAATCAAGTACACACTTCTCAAGAAAGTGTTACTTGATTCAGGCTTGCTAGTAATTTCGTGGACACCCGGTATATTTATTAAGAATTATTGTTTTTTTTTGCAAGGGGGCGGGGGTGGCCTTCGCCCCCTGTGGCTATGCCACTGGCCACTGGCGACACACACGATTTTATTAAAATCGGATGATAGATATATTAGAGATATCAAGAAAAAAACAGATTTTTTTAAAGTTTATCACCCTCTATCTGGGAAACAATGCATTTCCGGACCTGTGTGTATATAAACTTTTTCCTGATGTAGAATCTGCCCTTAAATTTTCTTAACAACATTCTGTAAGACCCAGTATATATAAAGTGACCACATTTTCAATAACGAAAATCGTGACAAGTAAAATAAGATAATTTTTTTGGTTTTTCGAAGAGCAAAAAAACAAAAGGTCCTCACTTTGATTGGGGAATTATTATTTACTTTAAAAAATCCTGACATTTTCCCAAATCGGCGGGACAAACCTCAAAAAGCGCCGAAATCGGGACGTGTGGTCACTTTAGTATATACGTAGTTGGTTATAGCTTTAATTAAACCTTTTTTTGTGTACTTTGCCGATAAAGTGATTATAAAGTTTAAAGTTTTTCTCGCATAGATTTTCTTATTTTTTTGCAAGCAAGAATAAAACTCTAAAAAAGTTTTCGCTACACTATAAGGTTGTGGATTAGACTTACCAATAATTAAAAAAATTATTAAATAGAAAGGGGTATAAAGATAATAGGTTGTCCGGTTACTAAACGGACAAACATTAAGGGGTGGTTTTCCATTGAAAATTAGAAAAAACGTCGTATGAACTTATGCCCTAAACTAGTGTCAGACTGGGCCACCGGGCAAAAGCCCGGTGGGTTAACGCTTTTGGGGCCACTCACGGAGGTGAAGCAGGAAAAAATCTAAATTAATACCAATAATATGCATTTTAAAGAACATAATATAATTTTTATAATTACCTAAAGCCTGCAAATTTATATCTGCAATGGCTTTGTTTTAAAATAAAAAAGGTGAAAAGGAAAAAGTATAAGATTAGGATTACGACAACATTGTTTAGAGGGTATATAAGCGGGTCTTAGAGGCTTAAAAATTGGAGATTTTTTGAGCATTTAATTTAACGTGTGCCTCGAATAATTTTCTTGAAATTATTTTTACATTATTTAGGTACTGTTTAAGAGTATTCAGAAAAAAATTCATGGAGAGCTATTTAAACATGGCGGCCGTGACTTCGGTTTGAAGAGAACCCGTCGAAAAAATGTCTTCCGCGGTGGACACGATTATATACTCGTCGTAGAATTATCCAAAAAACAAAAAATAAATTGAAATGTATACCGTAATCGAAGTATTAGAAAAAATAATAATTTTTGTAAATTTGGCGGAAGTTTAAAGAAAAAACGTTTTTTTTGCAAAAACGTTAACCGTTTTTGTATATAAGTTTTTTTAAATTTAAAAATTTTGCACAAACCTTCGATCACGGTCTAAATAATACAACTAAAAACTAATGGTTAAAATTTGGTGCAAATCGGATAAATAGTTTTAAAAAAATCATGTACACCGCAAAAGACATTTTTTCGAGAGGTCCTCTTTAAACTCTCACAGCCGCCATTTTTAAATATTTCTTCTTGATTTTTTGTCTGAATACTCTTAAAAAGTACCTTAATAACGTACAAATGATTTCAATAAAATTATTTTAAACACGCGCTTAAACTGAATGCTCAAAATCCCGGGTTATTTTTAGGTTGGAACTTCCCTATAGCGCTGTTTAAAATACAAGATTTTTTTTAATAAAATGCTTTCTTTTCGAGATACATGTTGTTAAAGTTTTAAGCAAAATTTTTTTGTTTTTAAAACTTTCTAACACCTCAGATATTTCTATAACATTTAATACACATTCTTTTGACTATTACAATGCATTTTTTTGCTGTAGAAGTTTTTAAAAGACATTTACCAGTGACGTTCGAACAGGATATGTATTGAATTTTTTGAAGAAAACATAGTACGCCACTGCTTTTTCTTTGAATCCATATTATTTTTAAAATACTTAATTACATTAGAGTTAATTTGGTCGCGTACGTCGTAATTTAATAGTCAAAAAAGTGTGGAGTGGTAGGAAAGTTATGATTTAAAAATCATTTTTTAACTTTTACACCCTGTATCTCGTTTTCGAATTTCTACGGTTGCCGAAATCCCAATGGTCACCCTTGAACTTGAACAAAATGGCCATTTTGAAATTCTGTCCGGTGGGTCAAATGGTGGCCAGTCCGACCCTGATTAAATATTACTAAATAAAGCCCTTGAATGAAGTTTGATAGTTAAAAAATTTGCGCAAAAAAGTTATAAGCTATTGAATATATTTGCTTCCCGGGGTAAAACTTTGCAAAATAATTCGCGAATGGCTTAGATTTTTTTCTACTTTTAAATATTTCTAAATAAGGCTCTCTTATAAATTTTGATGGCCAAAAAATGTTGCGCAGTAAAGTTATGAAGTATTAAATATTCCACTGGACTACCTCCTAATTTTAGTCGCCAATTATTTCAGCTTTCGTGGTAACGAAAATTGGCAATACATTCTCAAACGGCTTCGATTTAAGTTTCTTACTATTAAATATGAGGCCCTCGCCTCGCCTTCCTATAATAATAAAGCCCTCTGATAAATTTTAATTTTGCGCATTTAAATTATAAACTATAAAATATTCCACTGGGTCACCTTCTAATTTTAGTCGAAAATTTCAATTTCGTGGTAACGAAAAAAACGAAAGGCTAAGATTTTAATTTTCTACTTCTATTTTTTTTTACTAAAATAAATATAGTAAAAAAAGTTTGCGTATTGACGATACTCTTAAATGTTCCACTGGGCCACCTCCTAATTTTAGTGACCAGTGTCAGCTTCGTGGTAACAAAAATTTGCAAAAAAATTACGAACGGCTTCAATTTCAATTTTTTAGTTTTGAATATTGTTAAATAAAGCCTTTTGGTAAATTTTGATCGTCAAAAAATTTTCCGCAAAAAGTTATGAGCTTTGAAATAATTCGCAAAAGGCTTAGATTTTAATTTTCTACTTTTAAATATTTCCAAATTAGGTCCTTTAAAACATTTTTATAGTAAAAAAAATTGCCCCTTGACGTTATATACTCTTAAATATTCCACTGGGCCACCTTTCTAATTTTAGTGGCCAGTTTCAGCTTCGTGGTATAGTCCGCGCGTTTAGTAAAGAGGCCACCGACTTCATCATTATCTACGCGAAATCTTTCTGTAACTCAATCGCGGTTTCGGTGGCTTCGTATCGTTACCCAGGAAGTAGGTATTTTAAAGATTTTATTTTAAAAAAATAAAAAACATTTTAAATACGGGATGAGGGAATAAGAGTAGATTTTGCGCAGAAAATGATGACGTCGGTGGCCTCTTTACTAAACACGCGGACCCTAACATTAATTCTCACTCAAAATATCGTTAAAAAAGCTCATCTTGTTGCAATTACTTTAAACTTAAAACATGTACGTACGTTTAATTAGAAATTTTTATTTTAAACAAAGCAAGCCTTGAAAACAAACGCTTTGGTTTACATGGAAATAAGTTATTACATTGTATTATAAGTTTTGATAAATAACATTCTCTGCCATTTTGAAAATTTTAAATTCATTCAGATTGATAATAGGATTAATAATATTAATTATTATTATAATTAATTTTGAGTTTTCGAATAAATTGTATTATGCATTAATTTTTCGTGCAGAATATCCCACAGAAATTCTGACGCGTAATTTCCGGACACCCTATATAGTTTTTAAAACATTTTATATAAACTGGACGTAAAATACAATTTTTTAAGAATTGTTAAGATAAATTTTACCTACCATTAATTTAACCAGTTGTAGCAGTACTTTGAAAACTCTTTTTAAAAAATTAATAAAATATTTATTATAAAAAGCATTATTATACTTGCATAAAAAATTGTCTTATATTTCACCTTCAAATCCTTAAAGAATAGCTATTTACGTTACTAGACCGGAAAATGGTATTTTACGGGTCGACGAAAAACATTTACAGGGCGAGCCGTAGGCGAGTCCTGTAGTTTTGAGGAGACCCGTAAAAATTATTTCCGGTCGAGTATCGTACATAATTTCTTTTTTAATTGACCGGAAAAAAAACTGTGTAAATTTTTAGTGTTATATTTAAACGACAATAAGAACGCTGCTTCAATTATTTCATCTGGATTTTCCATGTCTGACTCCATTTTGGCAAAATGATGCTTTCTTTACTTTACAATATCTTGAACTGTCAAATAGTAACAATTGAACTCTGACAATTTTTGTCATGGCTAACAGGATTTTTGATATCAGGGACCGGAAAGTAAATGAGAGACCGGAAAGTAAACTAGGGACCGGAAAGTAAATTAGTCCTGTAAAATAGCATTTTCCGCTTAAAAATTGAGTGGAAAATTCAATTTTCCGGTCAATTAAAAAAAAAGGATTTTTATGACATATATAATTACTTTAACCTAATGTTACTACTTTCCATTGCAATAATGCTTTTTAAATTCTAAAAGATTTAAATATTGTACAAGGTGTCCCAACGATAGAGTAAAGTAGGGCATACAAAAGTATGATTTTTTAATGGAACACCCTGTATATTTTTGCATTTTTGGATTCTACGTGTTGATACAAACATTTTTTATTATATAAATATATTAGCTAAAAATGGATAGTTTTTGAGATATTTGCATTTAAAGATAAAAATTGGCATTTGCAAGGTGTCTATAAAGTGGCAGTTTCTCCGTTATTCTGTAATCAAAATTTTGATATTTGGCAGAAAAAATGAATAATAGCATGTTATTCTTCAGCCTCTAAAACATTAAAATTTTTTCATACAGGGTATTTGTTATAAACGTCCAAATCCGCAATATTCAATTAAAAAATCTCAATTTTTTAAATGGCACACCCTGTATATTTTTATTTTTTTGAATTTAAAATTCAAAAACCTTTAATTTGAGTTATATATGTCCTATACCTATCTTTAATAGTTTTCAAAAAATTTCGATATTTCTAAATTGCTATTCAGTACCAGAACTAGAACTCAATGAAATACTGATGAGTCGCGGTAGCTATGAAAAACAACTTCGAAAATAAAAGAAAAATGCATGTATCATTTAATTTTCCCGTAAAACAAATCTTATCTTTAGGCAGTTTTCTTCATCTAAATTTTCTATTTTTGTAATTGATTATGGATTTTTCTTTAAACGAGTTAATTGATGTGATTTACGTGTTGGGCGAGGCTCAAAAACCCTCTGTTGGCCCAAAGAATTTACAGAATGAAGTATTCCGAACGTCGGATACCCAGTGCTAGCAGCTTTCAAAATGTGATGGAAAGATTTGATTCCAGTGGTAGCGTTGCATATCCTAAGCGTAAAGTTGTTAACAAAAATGCAACAAATGAAGAAAAAGAACTACAGATATTATTAAGTATTCAAGAAAATCCCCAAGTAAGTAGCAGGATATTAGCAACGTCATGTGACATCTCCAAATCAAGTGTGAACCGAATAACACTTAAACATAAATACCACCCATACCATATTGAACTTCATCAAGAACTACGCGAAGGGGATTTTGAAAGGCGAGTTTAACTTTGTAACATTATTAATCAGCATTTGGAATTAGATAACAACAACTATGCACAGTTATGTTTTCCGACGAGGCAACATTTAAAAGCAATGGCTCTCTAAATCGGCATAATATGCATTACTATGCTACTGAAAATCCATTTTGGCTGCGGGTGGTTCAAAATCAAAATCATTGGTCCTTAAATGTGTGGTGCGGTATATATAGTAATAAAATTATCGGTCCCTATTTTTTTGATGAGCCCTTATCAGGCCGCAGCTATTTAAATTTTTTGCGTGAAGAATTGCCAAGATTACTGGAAGATATCAACTTAAATGAACGGGTAAATATGTGGCTGCAACACGATGGTGCACCTCCTCATTTTTATCTTGACGTCCGGGACTTCCTGGATAGGGAATATCCAGTAAAATGGATAGGACGTGGAGGATTTATTTCGTGGCCACTAAGGTCATGCGATTTAATTCCATTGGACTTTTTTATGGGGATACGTAAAAGACCGGGTATATGTGGATAAACCAACTACAACGGAAGATATGAAAAACAGAATTCGAGAAGCTTGCCGTACAGTGACACCTTTAATGTTAACAGAAGTGAGAAGCAATCTGCGGAAAAGGATAAATATGTGTATTCAGCAAGAGGGCCGTCTGTTTGAACATATATTAAGGCGTAATATTTAATAATTCTGTAAATATTTTTAAATAACAAGTTTTTTTTATTTTTATCTTTGTTATTATACAGGGTGTTTCCAAACTTGTGGTATAAATTTTAACAGGTGATTCCTGATGTTATTCTAAGAAAAAACTTTCAATAAACTTTTCTTGTTAAGGCCTAATAATGGAGATAAAATTCCTAAAAGACCAATGAGTTAGAGAGAGACAAGGTCTCTTTCTAGCATACTGCTCTTATGGAAACCTTTAAGTTCTATAGCTCTATTATTAGATCTTAACGAAAAAGTTTATAGGAATTTTTCTCCTTAGATTTGCATTGAAAATCCCTTGTTTTACAAATTTATATTATTCACAAATGTAATACCCTAAGTTTGGAAACACCCCGTATTATTTAAATAGTTTCATTGATATATAATAGGACTAATATTTAATAAATCCGTAAATATTTTTGATTCACATGAATTTTTACTTTATTTTTCTTCATTTTACCTGCCGTCATCCACGCATTTTGAATATCGAATTCAGAAAATTCGAAATTTTTGAAAACTATTAGAGATAGGTATAGGACATTTATAACTCAAATTAAAGGTTTTTGAATTTTAAATTCAAAAAAATAAAAATATACAGAGGGTGCCATTTAAAAAAATTGAGATTTTTTAAATTGAATATTTTGCGGATTTGGACGTTTATAACAAACACCCTGTATAAAAAAATTTAGTTATTTATTAGATAAGTGAGTTATATTACATATAAGTCACGCAAGAAAAGTTTAACTCCTCGAGCCCGAAGGGCGAGAGAGGTAATTTTCTTAAGTGACTTATATGTAATAACTCACGTGTCTAATACAAAATTTTATCCAACACTTTCGTATAAATCGTTTTTAATATCGAAAATAATTTGAAAACGTCATCCATTATTTGTTACTTGTCATTGTCAACACCAGCAACAAAATTTTGTATTGTCTATAATTCACTAGTGAGCTAAAGGGTACTTTAGCTCACTAGTGACTTATAGTACACTTTATATCCTCAAAATCTGATCAATAATGTAGATATTATATGTAAGTGTTGGATAAAAATGTTTTATGCGCTAAAGGTTAACACATTATTATTACTTTCTTCTGCCAGATATCAAAACTTTCCATTGTAAAATAACGGAGAAACTGTCATTTAATCAACACCTTGCAAATGTCAATTTTTATATTTAAATGTAAATATCTCAAAAACTATCCATTTTTATATAATATATTATATAACAAAAAATGTTTGTATCAACACGTAAAATCCAAAAATGCAAAAATATACAGGGTGTTCTATTTAAAAAAATGATACGTATCAAAATGCCCTACTTTTCTGGCACACCCTGTATAACCAAAAATATTTTTAAAATGTGCGCCTTTACTTGCCGTACCCCAAAGCCAGTATGATTTTATTACAAATAATACTAGTTAGGCGCAAACTTACTTTACTCTATCGTATCGACACCCTGTACAAAGAGTAACATCACCAGACCCTGTTAATCAATTTAGATATTCTTAAAAAATCGGGTGACTCGTGACGCCTTCTTTTCATCCGAAGACACCTTTCACTAGTATCGTCCATGGGGATTTAAGGTAAATATTTAAAAAAAATGGTACGTCTATGCATTTTTCTAAAATAAAAATATTTAAAAATTCTTATTTAGTTTGGAACAAATTTGATCTCTTAACTTTTTTCTTTTATTTGATGTACGGTTTTCGCGTAAATAAGTAATAACTATTTCTTAGCATGGTCATTTCGTATCGCTTTGATTAAATTTTGCAGTAAAAAAATCACCTTTATTATAAATTAATTTTTTAAATTAGATAGTGATAGAAATATAAATGGGAATTTTAAAAGCAATTTTTATTTTAGAAAAATGCTGTGACATACAGTTTTTTTAAAAATATTTACCTTAAACCCCTTATAGATAACACTGGTAATTTTGCATGCATAGGAGGTATCCCCTAAATTTTTAAAAATATTTTTAATATAGAAGCTATTATAAAAAAAAACAATATGTTTTTAAAATGTTTTAATACCCTCTGTTGTTCAAAAACTTAAACGTTTAGAAAGTCTGTTCATATGAAGTTTTTTTCCTAATTTTCATTGTAGAATTACCCCTTAAAGTTTGTCGGTTAAGTTACTGGACATCCTGTATGTACAAATTATTTATCTAATTCTTGTAAAGTGGGACACATCTTTTCTTTTCCTTTAAAACCTATATGCTCAAAAATATACAGGGTGTTTCCTAACTACGGTAAGAAACTTAGAGGGTAAGTTCTTATATATTTTTATAAAAAAATGTTTCCATAAACATATGTCCGGACTTGCTTCCTTGCTTCATTTCTAAAATAAAGGGTGTTAAAGTTTTAAAGAAAGGTCGATATTTTTAAATATCTTAAAAATCTATTAACCGATTCATATGAAAATTGGTACACTAGTTTAATGTAATAAGGCGCTCGTAAAGCTCTACCTAGGACCTAGATTATTATTATTATTGGGTTCAGTGGCGTCTCAGTGAGCACCACAGCCACTATTATTGAGAAAAAAAAGGATGCCACTGACTGCTTTACAAAATGTTTACAACTTTTTAGTCTTTTAAATCTACTTCTTATTCGTATAAATAAAAGCCACTTTAATTTCTTCAAAAAAGTACTAATAGACAACATGGTAAAAAATAAAAAATTAACTAAGATGATTTGCGGAAAATCGTCATATTCCTTATTTACTAAGGTCAACATTTTTTTTTATCTAAGATTTTATTTTATGCCGTTTATGGATACTTTTTAGTATCACTTAAAGTTGCTTCAATTTTTTCTCCAAAACAAACCGAGATACGAAAAAAATACAAGAGACTAAAAAGTTGCATTTTTAATTGCTTAATTGGAACAAAATATAAAAACTTTTTAAAAAATCAGTGGCGTACTTTTTCTCAACAATATTGGCGGTGGTGCCTATACTGAGACCTTACTGGACCCAATATATAGCCCCCAGAGCTAGTGAACCCTTTGAGTAACCTTAGACCCGTAAGGCTAGAAATTAGTATAGTGATGAATCATAGCATGCTAAGTACGAAAGTCATCACCTGGCAGGCATCAGCCGTGCACATCATCACCCTGTATATTTTTGAAAGTTTAAAATAATAATAAAAAGAAAAAAGTTGCAGCTGTAAGCTTGAATTTTTTAGGATTTAGTTTATTCGTAGTAAGGTTTGAAAAAAATTAACAGGCCTTTTCGATGAGCACAAGTAGACTAAAAAACAGTTACAAAGATACCACAAGCGTCATACAAATAAAGACTGGCAATCAACTATCGCTGTCCAAACGCGTCGTGTGCGAGCAACAAAAGGAGAATAATTAAAAATGAGACAGAAGTGATGATGCCGTGGCATCTTTTCTACTGGCGAGAACTTTACCTGCGAGGCGAACTGAAAGGTTTGGCTAATTTGGATGGCCATATTTCCAAAACTATAAGAGATAGACATATCAAATGTGATATTTTCTAAAAACTCTTTCTAAGATCTTTTTAATGGTAATATATTATATACAAAAAATACTTTTTTTCACCCTGTATATTATCACCAGTATAGCCATCCAAATCAGTCACACCTTTCGGTTCGCCTGGCAGGTACTTGTGCTCATCGAAAACGCCTGTCAATTTTTTTCAAACCTTACTATGAATGAACTTAATCCTAAAAAATTTCATGCTTACAGCTCCAAGTTCTTTTCTTTTGATCTATATACATATCTGTATATTATTTTTTAAACTTATACAGGGTGATTATGTGCACGGCTGATGCCTGCCAGGTGATGATTTTCGTACTTTAGTATGCTATGACTCATCACTATACAAATTTCCAGCCTTACAGGTCTAACGTTACTTAAAGGGTTCACTAGCTCTCGTACTACAATAATCTTAATCTAGGTAAAGATTTACAAGCGCCTTATTACATTAAGTGGGTGTACCAAATTTTATTCAAAACGGTAAAAGCGTTTTTCAGATATATATTACAAAAATACCGGCTTTTAAAAACTTTAACGCCCTGTATTTCAGAAATGAAGCAAGTTCGGGTAATTTTCTAGAAAATGGGAGCAACTCCGCTTTTGATGAAATTTGGTATACGGGGTTTTTGGGGCGCTGATCACGAATCTGAAAGAATTGTTGGCGGAAACGTTTCGTTCTCGAGATATCCATCATCAAAGTTCAAATTTGAACTAAGCTTATTTTCACTATATTCCCCTTCTTTTGCACACAATTCTTGATTTAAAGCTAAAGTGTCACACAATATTTGATTTTCACCTTTTAAAACCCCGTTTTTCTACGTTTTTTACATTATCTTTGCATTAAACTGCATAGCTACAGTACTTTGAATCATTTTAATCCCAGTTTGCCATGAAGCCCTATGTGTATGTATGGTTGCCGGATTATCAAAGAAAAGCCACGCAATTTAATTCAAAAATAATGTAAAAACGTAGAAAACGGGGTTTTAAAAGGTGAAAATCAAATATTGTGTGACACTTTAGCTTTAAATCAAGAATTGTGTGCAAAAGAAGGGGAATATAGTGAATATAAGGTTAGTTCAAATATCAACTTTGATGATGGATATCTCGAGAACGAAACGTTTCCGCCAAATAATTCATTCAGATTCGTGATCAGCGCCCCAAAAACCCCGTATACCAAATTTCATCAAAATCGAGTTGCTCCCATTTTCTAGAAAATTACCCAAGTTCGGACATATTTATGTTCATATGGGAAATTTTTTCATAAAAGACATAAGAAATCACTTTCTTAAGTTTCGTTGGTTTCGTACCGTAGTTAGGAAACACCCTGTATATTTTCAATAAATCTGTTAACAAAGAAATAGGAAATAACTTATGAGAGATAACTAGGGTACCTAGATAGTGTTAGTACCCACCTAGGTACCTACCCAGGAACCTGACCTAGCTAAAATATATTGCGTAGTAATGTATGTACCTAGTACCTAGATAAAATGCATATAAAAAGGGTGTGTCCCATTAAACTGCAAAAAGCAACCTCATTTTTTTTTTTAATTAAAAATATGGTGTTTTTAGAACTAACAGCGAAATACGAAAACAAATTTAAGACTCGTCTTCACTTAAAAGTATAAATTTTCTTACAGATTCCAAACAAAGAGGCTAAAAATTGACCTCTCAAATGCAAAATTTCACCGCCAGAGGGAAAGAGAATTTCCTTTTTTATTTGACAAAGTAGTCATTTGGTTTAATCGTATGTTATAAAAAAACTCAATAATAGTTTATTTAAAACTTTGATCGATCATTTCTTTTTGATATAGGATCCATGATTATTTTTATATAATTAAAATAATCAAATTTTTAACCAAGGTTGTTTATATTCGGCTATCTTCGAGCAGTTCGGGTGCTCACGTCACTTGTGACGACGGACATACGTCACAGCGTTCCTTCCGGGGTGTCTGAGCCAATGATAGAACATGCTTTTGTCACGTGTGTGAGTTAATCCAATAAGGGTGGGAATAGATTTTATTAGACAGAAATTTCTGACAGGCGTAGAAAAACTTCCATCAAACAGCCGCCATTTTGCCTGTTTGAGGTCGCGTCGAAATTAACACGAAATCGTTTCGTTTTGTAATTGTGTGGCATTAAAAGCAGTCTTTTTGGCCGTAAATAGTACATTAACTGTATATTGTGCAATAATTTAACTATAGTTTGTGAAAAACGTTATTAAATCGTCAAAATTCGTGTGAGTTGGGCTGAGATTATTTTTGTGATTCCGACGGAAGATGGTTGTAAGCAGTCGCGAAGTGTAGTCGACAGGCCGGACTAGTCGAAGTTCATAATGGCCGATGGTTGACTTTTGTTTGATTAATATGTGCCTTGTGAGATGCATCGACTCTCGAACTCTCGGTACATTGACTGTTTGATGCCGTTTCTTTTAATATTCCTCGGAAAAAATAATGTTTTCGTACTTATATTACCTAAATAAATAGATCTAGTGCAGTTGGATTGGTCAGCGCAGTTTCGGGCCAGAGCTTCGGCTTTGGCTTGTAAATCGGGAGACTGCACGATACCGATATGGCCGATCATCTTGTGGATGGGCCCCCGACTGCCAAAAGGCAGAAATTAGACCCTTTTCCTGGGCCTTCAGATTCATCTGGTAAGTATTTTCTTATTATGTTTATTTTGCGCCGAGCATGTCCTGGTTGAACGCGGGAGAGGCGTTTCTGTAGTTTGACAAATAAAAACATTTCAACAACAAAAATTTTAGGACAGCTGTTTTGGCATCCAAAAGTAGTTTTCTCGATGCAAAAATCTGAATTAGAAATTCTTTTGATGATTTTTTAGTAGGTTGAGTTATCAGCCGTGTTTCTCTTAAAAATAGAAATATTACACAATTTTAATCAGCTTTGTCTGTGGCAAAATCTTAATTCTTAATATAAAGATTATTTTTTGTATGTAACAAAAGTCTAGCACAATATCTGATTTACAATTCATCAAGTCTTTGAAATGTAAATACTTTCTTATTTTAAAATTTTAGTTTAACATTGGATTACCAAGTATTATAAGACTTTTGTTTAATTTGTATACTTTTTTATAAATAAATCTACAACTGTGGCAAGTGTACTTACCTATTTTGTTTTAATCACAATATTATGTTTGATGCTTTATTGTGCTCTAGTTTTTTACTATATAGTCTATTTTGGCTTCACCTATTAGGTCAGTGTCCTAATTCTTAGCAGAAAAGTAATACCTTTTAATCCTTATACTTAACTAGGCACTTTTATAATGTATCCTTCAAATACATTTGTTGGTAAAATTTTTATGCCTCTATGGCATAACCATTTTGATAATTTTAAGATTATCACATTTCATTAAGATATTAATAATAACATTTTATAACATTAAGAAAGTGGTACAAAAATTTAATTTAAAAAAATATATGAATTGTGAGCTTAATTTTTTTTTTAGGGTCTTATTAGAAAAAATAAGGATTGTAGTAATCTTCAAATAAGCATAAATAGCAATTAGCCCTCTGCTCTTTATTACCCATAACACTTGTATATATCTAATCTCGTAAACACAATAAGGCATGTTTTTTGTATCCGTGCATTATGTGTATGTAGCAAGTATGTAAGCCTAGTCTAGAGTTATTAAAATGTTTTAAACTCAGTATTATTGTAAATATTTCTTCTATTTTAATATATTATTTCCTTGCCGTCCATATTTATTACAAAACAAATTTTGCTTTCTTCTTCTATATGTGCAAAAACTGTGTGGTGGATTCTTTATTATTTTTTTTTAATGTGAATCAGAAAGTTTTGCAAAGGGGAATTTTTGTAAGTTTTTTTGTAAATATAACAAATAATTAAGACTAGCAAACTCCATTTAGATGTTTATTCCCCTTTCTAAAATAATATTTCAAGTAAATTGTTAAGGGCTGTATGCATTTTTAAGTAAAGATTTAAAGGAAAAACTTAAATTTAGTGTTAATTTTAAGACTGGCTAAATAATTGCTATTTAATAGGGTAAGTTTTTAAAGAGATACGTAAATATACAAAATTAAAACAATAAGAAAATTTTAAAACAAACAAGATTGAAATAAATAATATATTGCAATTATTCAATCTTTTGATTTCTTCTCAAAAAGTTTTGGTAACAAAGCCAAACAGGGTTTTCTGCCCTTTTATGATTTTTTTAAATAAATGGTACTCACTGATTTTAGACCCTTTGCATAATAAAATACCAGTGGCGCTGATCCAAAATATCCCGTTTTTAATTAATTATAACTTAACAAACTTTCGGGAGGTGGAAGTAAATAGCAATGCTGGGTAGGGTAAAATGTGGTTTAAATTAATTAAGTAAAAATCATTTTTTTTTCCTGAATATTTTTGTTAATAAATTGAGAAATTTAGAAGAAAATTAGAATTCATGTTTTATAACCTCAAATTAGCCAAAATGGTAAAAGAATAGTCATTTATTGCAAATAAAAAATGAAGGGCATTTGGCAACATCGAAAACATGTCAAAGAGATATACAGTAATGGCCAAAAAATAAGAGTGCATATTAAATTTTAAATTAAATTAACTTAGCCCTAGTATAGGTTGAAATTAAAAAATAAAATGCTTTGCATTAGATATAAACATCTAATATGTTTATATCTAATAAAGTTTTAAATAAATTATTAATGCCTTATTTTTGAGAAAATGTCTTTTTCATTATTGGGTAAGAATCCTGTGGACAAAAAAAAATAAGAGTATTGCTTTATTGTAGTTATGTGGTTCCTGTTTATTTTGACAAAAGATTTTTTTGCAATATGTTTTAATAAGACAAGGCAGTTTCAACAAGAAAGTGTCAGTTTCAACAATATAGTGTGTGTTGTGTTGGTAAATATGGGTCGCAAAAAGTATTTTATACCCCGAAAAAGGGCTTCTAATTTTACAATTAAGAAGTTAAAATAAATTATAAGCATTTATTGCAAATGTGCTTAAAAGATCATCTTGTGTAATCTTTAAACAAAAAACAAAACGGAAAATGTCCCTAAAATCGTAGATGTCAAAGAAAAACCATACAGAAGACTGAAAAGCTTATTGTATGCAAAGTCAAGAAACAGCCTTTTTCCACTTCTTCCTCTATACAACAAAATTTAGTCCTAAGTATTAGTACTAGGACTATCAGAAGATGTCTGCAAAAGCAAAATTTCTATTGTTATGTAGCTACAAAAATCCCTATTTAAGCAAAAAGAATATACAACAAAGGCTTAACATTTGCAAGAAATAATATTAATGAACATTTTAAAAAAATTGGTGCCATATGCCAATAAAAACATGCCTATAAAGTGGGTGTACCAACAAAACAATGATCCTAAACACAGGGCACGGATTGTTAAACACTGATTTAGACAAAACAACTTTTCTTAGACAAAATAACTTTTTGGAATGGTCATCAAAATCATCTTACCTTAACTTTATAAAAAAACCTTAAGACGAAACTAAAAAACGATAAGCCGGTAAAAAAAAACAACAAATAACCAACAATTATGGAAGAAAGGTCAAGAAGCTTGTCATTCCATTTCAATTCATTCTATGCCAAAAGTTAATTGATTTGATGCCTCAAAAATGCACAGCCGTCCTCAAAAATGGAGGTTATTCTACAAAACACTGTCTTGCTGATATAATGCTGTAGTTTGTTTTGCATTACATTGTGAATATTATTTTTAGGGCCACGCATGGAAAATACTCTTATTTTTTCACCACCATAAAGCGTATGAGAAAATAATTATTTGTTTATAACTACATATAAAATTGTCAGGAAATATAAAGTATACATTTTTTTATTACTGATAGCCTATGTTACACATGTATAAAATTATTATTGTTTTTCCCCATTTAGTATAATATAGTTTTAAGAATATTAATATACAACCAGGCACTCTTATTTTTTGGCCACCACTGTATATATTTTTTAATCCTAAATAAAGCCAATAAAAAAAAAAAACTTAACTAACCAGAATTAACCTGACCATGACTTTGAAATGTTGAATTAAATTTAAAAAAATCCACCACATATAGAACTCGGATGAGTAAGGTAAATTCCTAAATAGAGCCAATTTAAAAAAAAAACTTTACTAACCAGAACTAACCTGACCGTCACTTCGACACGTTAAATTAAATTTAAAAAAACCACTACATATAGAACTCTGAGGAGTAAAGTAAATTCCTAAATAAGGCCAATTTAAAAATAAACTTAACTCACCAGAGCTAACCTGACCGTGATTTCGACACGTTGAATTTAATTAAAAAAATCCACTACATATAGAACTCAGATGAGTAAAGTAAATTCCTAAATAAAGCCAATTTAAAAAAAAAAACTTTACTTACCAGATCTAACCTAACCGTAACTTCGACACATTCAATTAAATTTTAAAAATCCACTACATATAGAACTTGGGTGAGTAAGAGTAAAGTTGCCAAATGTTCAGATTAAAAGTGAAGAACCTTTGAAAATTCAAATTTTTGTTTTTTACAGAAAAATAAAAAATATTTTATAACAGCGCCATTATATTATGATTAAGAACAAATAGGAGATAACATTTAAGCCAAAATATTTTTAAAAATCAAAAACAGCAGAAAACTCCGAACGACATAATTACCAAAGTTTTATTTCTTTTAAATTAAACATCTTTTTTTTTGAAAATTGTAAAACTTAATCAAAATCACTACTTACATGTTAAAAATAAACAAATCTTACTTTTACATTCATGTAAGTTTCATTATTTTCAGATGTTTCTATTAGTAAGTATGGCTTTGATACAGGGTGTTCGTTAATTAATGGTACATAGAAAAACCACAGATTCCTTATGCTAAAATATGAAGCTTTTAGCAAACATACCCATATCCAAAAGAAGGGTACAGGGTGAAAATAATATTTTTAATTTATTTAGATAATTTTTGATGCATTTTAAATATTTTAATAAAACTTGGTATCTGGGGGCTTTTAGCAACGGTTATTCATCTGATATTAATTTTTGTGTCATCTAAAAGGCGCCGGTTTCCCTATTTAGATTTCTTCATAAGGCGCCAACTTTTATATGCTAGTCTGTATGTACCATGTAGGTAAACTATTGCTTCCTATTGAACTCCCTATGCTTCCTATTCAAATTATTTATATTTTGTAAGAATGACTCTAGTCCACCCTTTTCAAATTTAAATTAGATATTTAGGTTTAAGTTTTTAGTGCAACTAAAAATGCCTTTAAAAACAGCATAAATGATAAATGAATGATTTAATGTTTGCTTCCCTGTTCTTTTTGGTTGCACTAAATCACTTAAATGCAATTATCTTTAAAAGAGTCTCTCAGAGCCATACATACAAAGTATACCTTTTTGTGTAGACATAGGAGAGTTAACTGGTTTATTTAAATGGTACATACGGAATAGCACAAAAAACTTGGACGTTTTAGAGAAATTTAAATGATATAGCTTATGCCTTCTATTTTATACATAAAAATTATATCAGGTCTAAATGGCTTATATCAAAAAACCCCTAGATACCTACAGAGTTTTATAAAAATATTTAAAAGGTATCAAAAATTATTGAATAATTTTTTTTTTACTTAGACACCTGTATCTTCCTTATTATTAACTTTTGGATTTTTGGTTCGGTTAAATCCTAACATTTTGGCACAAGGAATCAGTGCCTTTTCTGTGCAGTAGTATTAATTAGCGGACATCCTGTATATTTGTTTGTATATATTTAAATACTAAGTATAGAACATGTAAATATCCACTCAAAGTAACTTAAAATTTGTTTTCTTTTATTTGTTTGCTAAACAGTATAATTGATGTATATATTATTTTATTTAATTAATTTACTGTAAATTTAGTGCCTATTAAAGTAATATTTAATGACATTTTAATAATTCAATCTCCCATGTTTAAAATTTTCTTTTTTTGGTGGCAAGCTTTTAAGAATAAATGGCTATATTCAAAGTTATGTTCTTACAGTGACATTTGTACAAAATTCATACATAAATTGGAGAACAATACCCAAGATTGGATGCTATATGATTAAAAACAATTTTGCACTACCAAAAGATTGGTATTTACACCGAATTAAATAAAAATAATGGTAATTGATAACTTTATTTTTGTAGCAATAAGTTATGTGTCAAATTTTCTCTTGTTGGTCTAATATTGGTTTTAAAAGTGAAACTGTCAGTATATATATATATATATATATATATATATATTATTTTTGACTCACACCAAGACTTTCAATTTCTTACCAATCTTATAAGTTACTTGACTTTTGGCTAAAGGTATACTAATCTCCAAAATCATCAAAATATTAATATCATATAGCTACCAATGTATAAACTAAAGCTGATCTTTACAACTTGTACTATACTTAACTAGCTTTCAACAACTATGGGTTGGGATCCACAGAATCGAGTCAAGGTGGTGGTGTGTTCAATCCTAGAAGCCAGTGGAACTTTGGCCAAAATCAAAGTAAATACCTACTGCCTATTTTAATATTTATAATAATACTTTTAATATATTAGAGTACTAACCCAAAATAATTAAGAATTGAAAGTTCCTAGTTATTTTTAAATATCTCAATATTAAATGCCTAAAGCTAAAAAAATACTGTAAGTCTACTACAGTATAAAATAACAAATTTTAATGCCGTGCTTAACCTTAACAACCTTTTGAGTATGTGCTTTTTTGAGTTGCATGATAAAATTTAACACATATTTGTGTTTCAGTTTATTTAAAATTTTTAGATAATCCCATTTCTAAAAACTAAATGTATTTAAGGATTATCTGCTTTTTCCAAGTTTATGCAGTTTTTAATTGTAAATAACATTTTAGTAAAAAAATAATTCATATTAACTACAAGCCAGATTTTCATAAAAGGTTTTGCAAAGAGTGATTATTATGAATAACTTCAGCAATATATTTGTAATTTTAATCTGTAGCTCAGACAGGACTCTAGATTATCCATGCAATATTTTATGTTGTTTGTTAAATTCTAGTTAAATATAATATGCACAATTCAGATAATTCTTAGATATGTCTTAGTTTCTGAAGGGTAACACTGGCACGTAAAATCCTCCTCATTTATTATTTGTTGTTGGTTTTAATAGACAAGCACATTTTTTTAGGCTATTTGGAATATAAAGTGGTCAAGGCCACCTGGCCACACACTTATTCCAAACGAAGGGCTTAGTTTCAAAGTGTACAATCTCCATCTTATTTATTACAACAAGATAAATGTTGAAATACTAGTATTTTTCAGCACTGAATTTAAATAAATCACTTTTTAAATCCATAACAGACTGGTCCTTAAGGGGAGCTTACACTTTAGAACACTGAAAATTAAGCAATTTTACTGAATTTTTTTAAAGGTAATAAAATAATTGAATCAAAAAACAATCCTATTTTATTACAGACCTAATGAGTAAAAAAACATGTTAAAAAAGAATGCCTTACATTCAATGTATAAGTTCTTTATTTGTTTCGTGTAAAATATAATATTACACTCTAATATTGGAAATTGTACACTGTGAAACTAGCTGACCCCAATAATAAATTGACAGCTCTTGACAAAATATTATAAAACCAAAATCTTGTTTAGGTATCTGATCTATCTTTAAACTTGTGTAATCAGTCTAAACATAAATGTTTTTTTGTTACTTTAACAATAACTTTTTAATTGACCAAAGTTTTATCCTATTGCTACTGACTCTAGGAAAGATAAGTTATTTTTTTAACTATATTAAGGGCAATTTAAGCAATATTAGATTAAAAAAAACAAACAGTAAGCTTTTTGCTCCTACATTGGGGTAAACTACTAACTACTGTTTGTAGAGACATCACAAACTAGTCAGCGCCAATCAGGTATTATTATTTAGTCAGGTTTTCATCTGGTCACCAGACGTATTTGTAAGATCTGATTGGCACTGACTTCTTTGATTTGTTTACGAACAGCCCTATTATATTTTCATTATGTAAAAAAAATAACTTATTAGTTCTTATACATTTAACCAACAGTTATTAAAAAGACACATGCAGGTTAACATACATTACCAAGGTCCTGCTGTGCACACATCGCAATAACAGAGTTTAAATATCTTAATAAAATAAAATATAATCTGATAATATAATAGTCTAACATATAAAAATTTATAAAGAGTGCTTTTTAAATTTAGTTAATTATTAGTTTATTCTCTGACATACAAATTTTTAAGATATCTTCAATATTGATTTCACAGTCCCAGTGTTTTTAGATGAAATGTACCCAAATAGGACTAAATAATAATGTTTTTTTTTCTACAGTATCTTTTAAAACTTATTTCTGAATTTTTATGTTTTATTTAATATTTCCTATTTGGTCCAGATTTAAATTCTTATGTGTAAATTAAGAAAATGGAATCTATTAAAATTACTATTTATGTTTGCAGGTATTTTATTTTTTTAATAATAATAATATTTTACAAAAATGTTACATATCTTACATTTGTAATATACATAATAGTAAGCATTAGTTCTACCCTGGATAACTAAGAAAGCACATTTTTAAGTTTAATATGGCTTAAACTGACAAAAAAAAGACTAGTATATTCTAGATGTAAAGATTTTAACAAAAATATATATTTGAGGTGCTGGGTTTTATTAGTAAGCTGTAAGAATGTTTCTTAGCCCATTTTTTACTAATAGTTTTTGTTTCTTTAGATGTGCTCTCCAATGTTGACATGCTTGTATTGGAAAATGACCTACCTGATGAGCTTATTTCTTCCTCTTCGTGGGGTCTTTCTGGTGACAACATGGGCAACCTTAAGCCGCCTGCTCAAGGTCCAGGACCTGGTGCAATGCAAAATGGCATTGAAAATGCTGATGCCAATAACTTAAGGCAGATGCAAATCAATCACATATTACAGCAGCAGGTAAACTAAAAGCAACATTATTTTAGCTTAAAATTAAATGCAAGGAGATCGCACCTTGATAATTGACACAAGAAAAATTATTTTCTATGAGACTATAAAATTAACTTTTAAGTTTATTTAATCCCAAAACTTGAAGGTTAAAATGTTAAATATCTTTAAAAATATAAAAATATTTTTACAAATTTATATTATGTGTTATTTCAAGAATATTGCATATTACCTCAAACACATTTTTATTAAAATTTTAGGGTAACAAAGGGCTTGTCGGTAATGCTCTTCTTGCTGGTGGTCAGTTGGGTAGCAAAAGTCCAAATCTACAATCGCCGCCAAATGTTTCTGTAGCCAAGAGTGGAGTAGTTGATCAAATGAGTCTTGGTAGTCTACCTTCAAGTATATCAAATAGCTCTGTGCTTCAATCAGTGGCAAACAATGGCAGTAGTCCTCAAGTAATGAGCTCCATCCAAGGTAACAATGGTTTACAGCTATTTCATGTTGTATAAAACTGAATTATATAATTTTTTTGTTGTTGACAAAAACTCTTGATGTTGGCGTTTGCAAAGTTGAGGGATGTGGAATCTAATAATGTTGTTATTGTGACATAACTTACAACAATTAAAATAAAACAAAAACCATTACCACTTAATTTTTTAAAAAACTATGTCAGATTGAAAAATTTTGTATCCTCCATAAAATCTCTTTTGGTTTAGATTTTATCACTATAGATATCTTCTTTAGATATTTAGCACTTGTTATTTAGTTTGTAAGTATGTAGTCCCTTACATGTAATTACATTTATTTGTGTTTGTAAGGAGTACCAATAAATAAATAAAATAAATAAATAAATATTACTTTTTAGGGCTTAATAACACAGGAGGGGGAAGTATGATAATGACGAACAGCAATATTAGTTCAATAGGTGGCATGGGTGGTGGGGGCTTGGTTGTCAGTAGCGGGGCTGTCAGCAAGCCTCAACTTACCTCTCCACCAAATATGATGGCAGGACAGCAGCATCATCCAGGAAATCATAATGTCCCTCAAAGTCTTCAAAATGGCCCCATGATTAACCGGCTGCCCCATATGCAAAGAACCCCTGGTCCTCATGGCATTCACATAGGGGCACGACTACAAAATCCTATTCTTCTGGGAGGACCTATTAATCAGGGTATGCCTGGAAACTCTCAATATCCCTACCCAAACTCTAATATGGGTCAATCTGGACCACCTGGTAAGTTTTTTATATAACATGCTAGTTTTATTTTCATGTTGAAGACATACTATGTTTAAACTTTTTTATACTGAAACATAACATTTTTTATAAGAATATTTTACCTATTAAATTCCTAAAAATACAGATTCAATATAAAATTAGGTAAAAATACTAAATATTTATTTATTTAAACATTTAGGCCTGATTTATCGATTTTCTTAATCATTATTTAATTCTCAATTCTTAATACCTTGGCTCTTGATTGGATGATTAAAAACTGATAAAAAATCAGATTGTAAGCTCTTAAAATTAAGAAATAAACTATGATTAAGTAGTTGGATAAACCCGGTTTTAAATATATAGTTTAGAGTAGTAAATTTTCTTTCAGTTGGTGTGGTAACTCCTCAACAAAAGATTAATATCCCAGGTACAAGCCCTCGCTTTGGTGGTCCTCAGTCAGGACCTGTAGGACCCATGGGTGGTCCTATGGGAGGAGATGGTAGTATGGTACAAACCCAACCTCCTGCACCCTCACCTGCTCAACCACAATCTGGTGCCCCTAGCGTATCACAACCTGGGCCTCAGCAAGCTACACAAAATCAACCTGGTCAACCAGGGGCCCCTCCTGCTCCATCTACTGGTATGTTATAAAAATTTTAATTATCCTTACTATTATAATATTTTTATTTTTGTGGAATGTCATTTACATTGCAGATTCTATTAAGTTGAAAGTTTATAATAATGATGTTTTTTGTTATCAGATCCTGAAAAACGAAAGCTAATCCAACAACAGTTGGTTTTGCTTCTTCATGCTCATAAGTGTCAAAGAAGAGAGTCCACACAGGCAAATGGAGAATCCTGGGCCTGTACTCTACCACATTGTAAAACTATGAAAAATGTACTTAATCATATGACTACTTGTAATGCAGGAAAGAGTTGTTCGGTAGCCCATTGTAGTTCCTCTAGGCAAATTATCAGTCATTGGAAGAATTGTATACGCCAGGACTGCCCTGTTTGCTTACCATTGAAACAGGCTGATAGAAATAAAAATAATGCTGCTGCCACTGCTATTACACCACAAAATCCTGCACAACCTCCACATGTTAACACTTCAGAAGCCCAAATGAGAAGAACTTATGATACTTTGGGTTTGTCAACAACATGTGCTGGACCAACTCCAACAGGACTTTTATCCAACACAGCTCCACCCAGACCCACTCTTAGATTACCTATGAATTCAAATCCAACAATTCCTCAAAATAGATGTGGTACTAATATTTTTAGAAATTTACCACCTGGCGCACAAGGTGTAGTACCCAATGTTAGTCTACCACTAGGTAGTGATCCAACTTCTAATGTGCTAGGAAATTCTCAGGGCCTTAATCAGCAAGCTAGTACTTTTCAACAAAATGTAAACAATGTAATGATTGGTTTAGCAACAGGTGCTGAAGCTGCCAATCAAGGTTTAGTTAGTCAATTACCTGGAGGTTTACAACCTGGCCAGGTGACAGCATCACCTGTGACAGGGACCAAAGAGTGGCATCAGTCCGTTACAGCAGATCTAAGAAACCATTTGGTGCATAAGCTTGTTCAAGCTATATTTCCTACTCCTGATCCGCAGGCTCTTTTAGATAAGAGAATGCATAATTTGGTGGCTTATGCAAGGAAAGTTGAAGGCGATATGTATGAAATGGCTAATTCAAGATCTGAATACTATCATTTATTAGCTGAGAAGATATATAAAATTCAAAAAGAGCTGGAAGAAAAACGACAGAAGAGAAAAGAGCAGCAATTGCAACAACTGCACTCTGGAAATAGACAAAATCTCCCGGGTGTAGTTAGGCCTGGTTTACCATCATCTATAATTCAGACCCAACCCCCTCTTCGTCCAGGATCTCCTAATTCACTTGGAGCTAATAACTTGGGTAATTTAGGGGTACTTAATCAACAAAATAATCAAATGGTGTTTCCTGTCCAACAACCCAATGTTTCATCTCAACCAGGACAACCAGCACAGCAACAGCAGCAACAACAGCAACAGCAGCAACAACAGCAACAACAGCAGCAACCCAATGTGGTTAGTTTGCCTGGCCCCAGCCCTACTACATCAAATCCTGGTTTATCACCATTTGGTAATCCTCTTTCTCAGGGAAGTACCACCACATCAACTACAAACCAATTTTCTTCAAATGGACCTATTAGTTTACCCCAAGTATCACCAGCAGGAGGTAGTCAACAAAATCAATTTGATTTGTTAAAAGCAAACAGAGTTTCTCCTCTCCCTTCAAGTTTTGGTCAGCAGCAAACACCACAACAGAACAATACTCAGACTTTAAATTCTGCCCAACAAAATGGTACACCAAGATTACCAACATGTGAGAGTGTGACTACACCTCATGCTACAGGTCCCAAGTCTGTTAATTCCTCCCGAGGTCCATCACCTGCACCAGCAACACCAGTCCAAGCATCTCCTAATACTGCCGCAAGTCTTGGAAAAGGCATGAGTAGCGCGGAAAGAGCGGCACTTAATGCTCCTAGACAGTCCAATTTGTCATCCCAAATGGCCGCACTTATGAATGCTGCATCTGAAAAGGAAGAATATTCTCCACCGGCCTCGGAAGGAAATAAAGGCAAGCTAGAAATGAAGTCAGAACCAATGGACATTAAGCAAGAACCAGACGATTCACATAATGACTCGCAAAATGATTCTAATTTTGGTGGCAAAAATATAAATAATGATATCAAAAGTGAAATTAAAACAGAAATGAAGTCAGAACCCAATGTGGAAAGTGGTGATACACCTATTAAGGAAGAAAAACCAGCTATTAAAGAAGAACCTAGTACAGACGTACCAACGGATTTTAAGCCTCCAGCTGATAGCACTCCATGTTTAAGTGAAGGAGGAAAAAGAATTAAAGGTAGGTTAATTTATTTCAATGTATTTCTGTAGTAGGTTAAATTTAAAAGACATATATTGTTGTCTGATAATAAATTATTAAATAAGGCAAGGCAATAGAAAACTAAAAAACATTTTTATTGCTCCTATTTTATTTATATATACATTATACAATGGCACACATTGTGCCAGCGAAATCGTAATAATTGAGTTTCAGTGTGTTAAACACTAACAAGAAGCATTTAGGCAGAGAAAGCATACATTTAAACCTTTCATTATACAATGAAGCAGCAGTCTTACTTTGGACTGACACCTCTTCACTCATTGGCAAAAATTGCCTATTGTTATTTTAAACTGATACAATGTGTATTTAATGGTAGGTTTACATCTGACATCTATCGCATACGATACTTTATGTCAGACAGTAATTTTCGCTAATATCGCTCTATTCTATTCTATTTTTGGTTTTTGGCTTTCACACGTAATGTATTCAGCCTGTTGTCAGAAATGTATGTCCAATAGAAATTTTTTATGGTTTACATTAGCCAGAATTTCTGTCTGACATAAATATCATGCAATAAATGTCAGATGCAAACTTACCATTACATTAGCCAAAATTTCTGTGTGATATAAATATCATGCAATAAATGTGAGATCTAAACCGACCATAAGATATTTCAAAATCTGTATTAACACCATTATACCAACTTTTTATATTAAAGTATTTAGAAGCTTGTTGGATGTATTTACTTTTAATTATATTTGGCCTACTAATAAAAATGTATATATATATATTTTTTCAGTATTTAAACCTGATGAGCTAAGACAAAAGTTAATGCCAACGTTGGAAAAATTATACAGACAAGATCCTGAAAGTATACCCTTTAGACAACCTGTAGATCCTCAAACTTTGGGTATACCTGACTACTTTGACATAGTTAGAAAACCTATGGACTTATCAACTATAAAGAGAAAATTGGACATTGGACAATATCAAGATCCTTGGGAATATGTGGATGATGTGTGGCTTATGTTTGATAATGCTTGGTTGTATAATAGAAAGACTAGTCGAGTGTATAGATATTGTACAAAGGTAAGCCATATATTAATGGACTTAAATTAACATGTGACCTTTTATTATACTAAGTTTTGTAGGCTACAGGACAAAATTTACATTTTTAGCTAAACTAACAATTTTTGTTCATTTAGATTCATATACAGAGTAATAATAACTAAGTGAAAAATTTACAAAACATTTTTTTTTTTAGTTATCAGAAGTATTTGAACAAGAAATAGATCCCATCATGCAATCAATGGGATATTGCTGTGGCAGAAAGTACACATTTAATCCTCAGGTGTTATGTTGTTATGGAAAGCAATTATGTACAATTCCAAGAGATGCCAAGTACTATAGTTACCAAAACAGGTATGTGGTCTAATTATATTTTTTTAATTTAAATGTCACTTACTAACCCAGAATCATTTTATTTAGTTTTTGTTTTAATTTATTCCATGACAGTTTTTTTATTATTTTGCAGTTAATTAATTTTTGTTCCGTTAATTTTTTTATCTAGAGATATTCTACGCCAAAGGGCATAAAAGCACAATATCACTTACACAAATTACTTTTAAACAAAAAAACTAAAAAGTTTATATACTTAATTAACAGCATATAATTATGTCGTTTAATAGAAGTACTATGGGGCAATTGTTGAGTCTTATATATATTTTAAAAATTGTTTTTTTTATGGTATATTTATATTTTTTTTGGGTTATATTTAGCTCCAAATATACTTTATACTTTAAATAAATATATAATTAATAAAAATGAAAAAAAGTACTATATTTTAAAATTTTATATTTCTCGCAAATTCCTATAATCGGCGGCTCATACGTCGCAGAATTTACTTGCAATATAACCATTACCTTCTAACATCATTTCAATTTTTTCTCTTTTCATCTTCCAATCAATAACTTTATTCTGTTTCCCCTTATGAAAGTAGTCTCAAAGCATATGGACTTGGCTCAGATAGATACACCTTCTGTCAGAAATGCTTCAATGACATTCAAGGAGATACAGTCACATTAGGAGATGATCCAACTCAAGCACAAACGTAAGTAACTCCTTTATGAAAATGTTGGCTTTAAATAAAAATCCAGGTTTCTACTAGATGGTAACTGCAAAGGTACTTTTGTCAACAAATTGTTCTTTTAGTTATATTTTGGTCACTTTATATTGATAATGAATACCTTATTGACTTTTGAACCAATAAAATATATTTTTCTTTATTTTGGTAACTAGGGTTACTAATTTTTTAAACAAATGAAATACATTTTTTGTTCAGATGTTTTTCTTAATGTATTAAAGTATAGTAATATTGGTGTAAAAACCTTCCTTGCCAAAATTAAATCATAATTAAGATAAGAGCAAATTTTGGTACCAAAAACTATTTTTAGTATGTTATTTACAAAAATATTTTTGCAGTTACTTTGTTTAGGAAATGTATTCTAACATCTTTGGAGCTGCTTAATACATATTTATTTTAACCAATAGTATTTTAGTAAAATAAACAGTATTTTTTATTATAATAATTAATGACTATGAGTCTTAAGAACTGTCAGAGAAACAGCAAAATAATGGTAATAATAATAATAAAGCTCCTTTATTTGAAATAATCTTTACATAATACATAATGTGACAACAGTTATAATTGAAATACGTTTGTTTTTATTATAACTTTGAAGGTCAATAACTCCCTAGTGAAGAATCTCTAAATTTCATCTTTTTAATGGATGTAATAGTTCTTTTTTTTACAACAAATAGACGTTATGTTAGAATTACAACCCAAAAAATTATGCTGTACCTTAAAATTTATTCAAAATTATTGTGGTACAAAATTTTTAAAGTATCTTAATTCATATATTGAGCTACAATTTTAATTCCATATTCGACAGATCCCAGTTTTAAACAAGTTTTATTTGTGTAATTACTCCAATCTAAAAACTTATCGATGTAAATTCCTAGAAATTTGGCACTAGGTACTGATGTTATTACATTATTTCCAAGATCAATATTATGAAATGGTAGTATTTCAGATTGTTTTGTACAAAATAGAATAACATTTGTTTTCAAATTATTTCCAACTAACTGGTTCCGAGAGAACCATTCATTGGTATTCAAAAACCTCTCTTGCATTTTCAATGTCTTCTGGTAAATCCTTTCTAGATGTTAATAGATTGGTGTCAACCACATAATTTGTTAAAAGATGATTACTTAATCTTGTACTGAGGTCATCAATGTATGTATATTATAAATAAGAGTGGTCCGACTATACTTCCCTGTGCTATACCTATGTTATTAACTTTAAAATTTGATTTTACTATGACATCATTGTATTTGACAATAACCTGTTGCTGTCTTTTAAAAAGATATAATTTAATCTAGTTGATTGCATTACCCCTTATACCATATTTTTGCAGCTTTATAAGAAGCTCATGATTGATACAGTCATAGGCTTTCCTTAGGTCCAGAAAGATACCTAAAGCTAATGTTTTTTTTTCCAAATGATCTAAGATTGCATTTACAAGTTGATAAATGGCAGTAATTCGTCGCCCGAGTTCTATAGGGTTCTACGTACACTTATGGACAGAATTGAGATTTTTCACTTTACCTATGTAAAAAGAATTCTGCATCGTTCAGTGTTGCTAAAACTCCTATTAGGTCATAAAAGGCGAAGTAATCACCAGTTCCATTTAGTTATCAGTAACATCACCAGGAATTTATTTATGACACGAGGTTCTGGTTAGTTAATATTTTGCATCTAGTTTTATTTTGGTTTAATAAAACTTGTAAAAAAGCTGTATTTTTAATTTTATTTAATTAAAAAGAGGTCTTAAAATTCCACAGAGTTCTAAGTACATATGCATGGTTATTAAAAACACCTTGTAGATTCTATAAATATTTTGCTGTTAAACACTATTTTGCATAAAATTATCTAAAATTGACTACTGTAGTGGGTTTCTGTTAAAACTGGCTAACATAACATTTTGATATTTACAAAGTTTACTTTATCTTAAACCATAAAAAAACGCTCTCCTGAACAATTTTGTAAAATGTAATTGAAACCCTGTGGAACTCGGGTGACGAATTGTTGATCTGTCTCTCAAATATCCATGCTGAAAATTTGGCAATAAATGAGGAGCTCCAAATCCAAACGCAGTTTTTGATAAAACACATTTTTTTAGAATACCTCACAATTTTTACTTCGCATTTTCAACTTATGAATTTAGAATAGTTTTTTAAATATGTATTTTTTTAAATATAGTACATTAGGCTATTGATTCTGTAGTTTAAAAAGGAACTACAACTTTAAAGGGGTTTTATTATTTCATATGGTCAGTGGTCCCCTAAATATTAATAAATCTCTTTTTCCATTGGGGTTTAGGTATAGGCATTGATTTATAGAAAAAGAACCACCATCCCTCCTTTTACAAAATGACGCTAAGTAGAACTCTTGAGAGTAGTATTTGATAGTGAATTCACGTAGTCGCCCCAGTGCGCACTAAGCTCGAACTCTGGCAGTGCAGTGCAAATTTTCATATTCGCGCAGAAGAGTTTTTTGTTGAGCAATAAATGTGCGTGTTCAATGAATTTGCCCGCCCTCTGAGCGATCAGTTTTTGTATTCACGGTGCTGGTATTACACTCGGGGAATTCGAGCTTTTGGAACCATTATTATTGGCGGTGCAGCAGAAGGGAACTGCACGAGCTCGGTGATAATGCGCATTTTCTCGGTTCACTCTTGCTCGTGCAAAAGAAAACTGGCACCGAGCTGGTTCGAATTTTAAGTGAACTGGTGCAGAGCAAAATTAAAATTGCTCGCTCCAAGTGCCTGTTTCATGAATTTACTATGAGAAACGATTTTTTAAAATTTGCCCTTACACCATTTTTCGGCAATTTTACCTATTTTTTTTGCAATGTTCTGTAACTTTTTTCTACACAGTTTTAGGTATAGGCAATGGTATATTTAGTTGAAAGAGAAAACAATTACCTTTAAAGGGGTCTATTGTAAAAGGTTATTTGACTTATAATTAGTAAAATATGGTTCTTCAAATTTTTCTACATTCACGATTTTTCCCAACCTCTATGTATATTTTTTTTTAATTTCTCATTATAACTTTTTCCCTTGGACATTTTGGTATAAATGTTGCCTAATAAAAAAAAAGCTTATTTCTTTACCTTTAAAATGGTATATTGTAAAAATGCTGAGGTTAATTCTAAGCGAAATATGGTTAGTCAAAATGTCATACTGCAATGATTTTTGATAATTTTTACGTTTTTTTTATATTTGTATTTTTGTCTACAAGGGATTCATAATGTATACATTATTAATGTGACTTTATAGAGGAAATATAGGTTATTACCCACGACAATTACCAGTCATTAGCCACGCTCATTCCTCACATTCATTACCCACGGCCGTCGTTTAAATGTGCATAAATCCAATTATTTATATATGATTTTGAGAACCCCAATTTCTAAATATGACTTTTCAACCAAAATTACTATTTTTTAGTCACATATAAGTATAAAAAATTAAGATATGGATAAATTCCAATATTTAATATCCTATATCTGCGCCACAAGTTTTGCTTGAAAAAATAGACTGTCGATGTACAAAGGATGTACAAGAAACTGTAGTTGCAGAAAGTTAGGTATGATTTGTTCCATGTTCTGCAATGAGTGCTTAGGTATCAATTGCTAGAACTCTGATAAAACTAAGTTTTTTGAAGAAGATACTGAAGCTGAGGAAGAAATAGATGTTGAAATTGAAATTTTTTGAATTTTGACTAAATTAGGTAAACACATGGTCTTTTATTTTATGTATATAAATGCACAAGGAAAAAAGTTATAACAAAAATTAAGAAAATTTACGTAAAAGTTAACAAAAATCGTGTAAGTATGACACTTTGACTAACCATATTTTGCTTAGATAAACCTCAGAATTTTTTACAACACACCATTTTAAAAGTTAAGAAATAAGCTTTCTGTTTTATTAGGCAACATTTATACCTAAATGCACAAGGAAAAAAGTTATAACGAGAAACTAAAAATATATACATGGAGGTTAGGAAAAATCGTGGATGTAGAAAAATTTTTACCACCATATTTTACTTATTATAAATCAAAGAACCTTTTACAATAGACCCCTTTAGAGGTAATTTTTTTTCTTTCAACTGAATATACCTTTTTCTTTACCTAAAACTGGGTAGAAAAGACAGAATATTGTTTGCGAAAAAATAGGTAAAATTGCCGAAAAATGGTGTGATGGGCAATCCTTGAAAAATCGTTTCTCGAATATTATGAACTCTGAATACATCTACTTGGCGTCATTTTGTAGAGGAGGAATGGAAGTTTTTTTCTATTAACCAGTGCCTATTCCTAAACCCCCATGAAAAAAAAGTTATAGGGAAAAATACAAAAAATAAAAACGCGTTTTTTTTTTTTGCTTCGTTTTTAAGCATATTTTTGTCAAAAATAACTTTTTTTTTTAAATTCAGCAAGAGTTATTCGATGGAGAATTTAATTTTCTACAACTTTTCCGTTGACTCCTACCTGGAAAAATTCATAGTTTTTGACCTAAGCTCAAAAAAATGAAAAGGGGCTGTTTTTACCCCGTTTTTAAAAACTTTTTACCCTCTTTTTTTGTACATAATCAATAGCCTATATTTTGGTTTAAAATCTTTTTGAACATAAATTATAAAATGCGGAGTAAAAATTTTCAAATACTCTTAGAATACTGACCAGAGCTGCGTTATGATTTGGAGCTCCTCAAATTGCTAATTATATCGTTTTGCAACATCCTGATATTTACCTTAATTTTTTAAAATTTTTAGAGCAATCAAGAAAGATCAATTTAAGGAAATGAAGAATGATCATCTGGAAATGGAAGAGTTTGTTCATTGTACAGACTGTGGTCGTAAACTACACAAAATTTGTGTTCTGCATCATGAAGCAATATGGCCTCAAGGATTCACTTGTGATGAGTGCCTGAAACTTAAAAATCAAAAACGGCGCGAGAACCGATCGAACGCTAAAAGACTAACAGTTACAAATTTAGGCATTTATATCGAAAATCGTGTCAATATCTTCCTAAAAAAGAAAGAAGCGGGCGCGGGTGAAGTACACATCCGGGTGGTATCTAGTAGTGAAAAAATGGTCGAAGTTAAACCTGGTATGCGAAGCAAGTTCGTCGAAACGGGCGAATTAGCGGGTGAATTTCCTTATCGTGCGAAAGCTCTATTTGCTTTTGAAGAAATCGATGGTGTAGACGTATGTTTCTTTGGAATGCATGTTCAAGAATATGGGAGTGAGTGTCCGTCACCAAATACCAGGCGCGTGTATATTGCATATTTAGACTCGGTGCATTTTTTAAACCCAAACAGTTTAGGACTGCCGTGTACCATGAAATCCTTTTAGGATATTTAGACTATGTTAAACAATTAGGCTATACTATGGCGCACATTTGGGCGTGTCCGCCTAGTGAAGGAGATGACTACATCTTTCACTGTCATCCACCCGACCAAAAAATTCCTAAACCCAAGAGACTGCAAGACTGGTATAAAAAGATGCTTGATAAAGGTATCATTGAGAGGATTATCCTTGACTATAAAGTAAGTTTTCTATAACTAATGTTATTACTTCTAGTTTAATTAGTACTTTATACTTATTTTTATCTTTTTTTTTTCAGGATATTCTTAAACAAGCAATGGAAGATAACCTCAGGTCAGCAGCAGACCTTCCTTACTTTGAGGGTGATTTTTGGCCAAATGTGTTAGAAGAGAGTATTAAAGAATTAGACCAAGAGGAAGAAGAAAAAAGAAAACAGGCAGAAGCTGCTGAGGCTGCAGTATGTAAAAATTTGTATTATTATTGTTACTTCTCACAAACATCCTTTGCATGCAAATGAAAAAATAATTTACCTAAACAAAAAATATATATGTAAATTTTATCATTTTAGATATTTTCATCAATGGACGAAGCTGAAGTAGGACCTGATGGCAAAAAGAAGGGTCAGAAGAAAGCAAAGAAAAACACGAAATCCAAAGCAAACCAAAGAAAAAACAGCAACAAAAAATCAAATACACCACAAACTGGCAACGACTTGTCTGCAAAAATATTTGCCACCATGGAAAAGCATAAGGAAGTGTTCTTTGTAATTAGACTACATTCTGTCCAATCTGCAGCAAGTTTAAAGGTAGGATAAAAAATACTTATAATTATTTAAATTATTTAGTTTATTTAGCTCAGCCTACATATGGAAAATAATTCAAATATTTGTAAAAAAAAACAAGTTAAAGCATTAATTAATGTATCTCTTTGGATAATAAATATTTAAAAAATGTTTTTTTTTGAATTAATTTTTTTATGCATTTTTTTAAATGACATTTTTATGGCTTTATTTAAAACACAATATTTAAGTCTCATATTCGCACTCAACAGAAAACAGTTAAATATGGCAAACAAAAATGTCATTCGATGTAATAAATTTATTATTAAAATATTTTAGCCAATTCAGGACCCGGATCCGTTTATAAATTGTGAGTTAATGGATGGACGCGATGCCTTCTTGACTCTAGCCCGAGAAAAACATTATGAATTTTCTTCATTAAGACGCGCCAAATATAGCACAATGTCAATGTTGTATGAATTACACAACCAAGGTCAAGACAAATTTGTTTATACTTGTAATGAGTGCAAATCTCACGTGGAAACCAGGTATCACTGTACTTCTTGTGAAGATTTTGACCTCTGTATACCATGCTATGAAAAAGTCGGTCACCAGCACAAGATGGAACAACTAGGATTGGGATTGGACGACGCAAGTTCACCTAGTGATAATAACAAGACTAATCCCCAAGAAGCAAGAAAATTATCCATACAGGTTTGTAAATATTTTCAAGACTTAAAAAGTGTGTCATTTTATTGAAATAAAATAGGGTATTTTAAAAGCATTACCAGTATTAATAGGTAGAAATAATTTATATATATTTTTTTATAGAGGTGTATTCAATCATTGGTGCATGCTTGTCAGTGCCGAGATGCAAACTGTCGACTACCAAGCTGCCAAAAGATGAAGCGTGTTGTTACTCACACCAAAGTTTGCAAGAGAAAAACAAACGGCGGATGCCCGATTTGCAAGCAACTTATCGCGTTGTGTTGTTATCACGCTAAAAACTGTCCTGAAACAAAGGTATGTACTCAGTAAACTTTTTTACACTTTTATTTTATCTGCAAATATGGCCTTAGTCAGTTCTTTTTAAAACCCTTTACTCTTATACTTTGAGCAAAATAAATTGGGAAAAACATCTGACCAAAAAATATATTTCATTGGTTTAAAAGTCATATATATATATATACAAAACAACAACAATAAAAAAATTATTTTATTGGTTTAAAAATTCAGTAACTGGAGTTACTTACTAGGTATTCATTATCAATATAAAGTGCCGGAAGTATAGTAAAATTAATTGAATTGTCGTTCTAGACTGTACAAACAAATACTCCTGTTTATTCTTAAAAACATATTGTCCATTTTTTCTAATCCACCACATCACATTTTGATCAGATACACTGACTCACAAAAAAGTGGAGAGGTAAAAATATTTATTAACTTTAAAACTTTATAACTTTTAAACCTACACTAATATTTTAATAAATTTTTGATTTTGGGTTCCACCATATTTCCACATTAATTTTTTGATAGAATCATAATCTAATTTTCGCCACCGGATAGTGTACAGGGGCTAGTCAAGACATGTTTTTTGCGAATGTTCGAAACATCCTGTATTATTAACATTCTGCATAAGTAATTCGGTAGCCCGATTCTTTGCAATTATTTTGTTTTTTAAATGATAGCAGTATCTGTATTTTTGGGACCAATACAGTTAAATAAGTAGAGTAATGCTTTATTGGTCAAAAAAGGCAATACAGTGAACTAAAGACAATTTAAATAAGAATAATAATTTTAAAATCAAACAAAACATAAGTTAATAACGAGTAGTCTCCCCTCTGGCCCTTATTACCCTTGGTAAACGCCTTGGCATACTTCCTATTTGCCTAGCTCTTCTAAACTCTCAGCTACATGCACACGACTGCGTATCCGTTTCCAAGTAGATCCTATAAATGCTCTACTGGATTTTGGTCTGGACTTCTAGCTGGCCAGGGTAAAGCCAGTATGCCAATGTAACGTTAGTAAGAGAAACATTCGGCAAAATACACAGTTCTATGCGAGCTTCTGAAGAAATCCCAGCCCACATCATTACAGAACCTCCTCCAAAACTTCCTTTCTCTCGAAAAACCCTCCTTATACCTGTGAGCGTTTTGCCTCCAGATTCGTTGGCAACCATCAGATAAACGTTGACCACTGTTGTTTATTTAAATTAATTCTTTTAAGCTATAAGATGCTCTTATAATATTCCATTTGGTGGAATTCTTGACATCATTCAAATGAATAAACCTATCATCTAAGTTTGATGTGATCCTTGGACGAGTAGATCCTATCCTCCTTTAAAACTGACCAGTTTCTAAAAACCTGTTTTTCGCCCTTCTGGCCGTGGTTTCTGCAACCTACACTATGCGTGCGGCGTGTGCTACACTTCTTCAATCATTTACTTATGCTACAGTTTGAGCAACTTGCTGAAGAGTAAAGTGTTGTTACCCAAATAAAAATTTTAAACGAAATGCAAGTCAAAACACCACTCTTCTTATTCGTCTGTATTGACCCCAAAAATAAAGATACGGCTACCATTCAAAAAACATCGGGACGGAACCAGTTGTTGCGCGCGCTAGGACGGCGTTAGGAATCCTAATTATTTTTACAACCGCCGTATCGGTACGACCTCAGTCCCTTTGTGACAATATTTCCAACGTACATTTACTGCATTTGGTTAAGTTTAATGTGTATACAGTAGTATTAGTACGGCATCCGTCCAGTAAAAATGCAAAAGTCCTAAAATTCCTACGGCAAACGTTCAAAGCTATTGCATAGAAAGTAGTACATGTACGGCACCCGGCCCACAAGGTTCTCTTAAAAAAACGTACCAGTACGTTAGCCGTCCTGAAAGGGTAATTTTTATATTAATATGCAGCATTATATTTATTATTATTATTATTATTAATATAAATAGTTATGATTAGGCAAAGCATCAATTAATTTTATTATTGCTATGAATAAAATCTATGAACTTAACATAATTATCTCTGCACATTTTACATGACATCTTTTATTTTAGTGTCCTGTGCCATTCTGTCCGAATATAAAGTACAAACTCAAACAGCAGCAACTTCAACAACGACTACAACAAGCACAATTATTAAGGAGAAGGATGGCAGTAATGTCAAGAACAGCCCCAACAGCAAGCACACTACCTGTTGTCAACACTGGAGTGTCCATGAGCGGAGGTGTTGGGCAGCAGGTTGTTCCAGGTGCAGTGAGTCCAGTGGGAGGAATGAATTCCGGTTTGCCAAATCCATCAATGAGCATCCAATCCTCACATCAGCCAGGTATTGGTCTTAAACCTGGTACACAAACACCTCCAGCTAATGTCCTTCAAGTGGTCAAACAAGTACAAGAGGAAGCCGCCAGGCAACAAGCACCACATGTTGGTTATGGAAAGGGAGTTCCAGGACAAGTTCCTGGACAGAACATGCCTCCACCACAAATTCGGGGGATGCCTGGTCATTTAGGAGGAAATCAAGGTAAGTATATCAAAGTTCACTTACAACCTGTATATATTTTACAAAGTAAAACTCGAGCTGTTGTCAAAAGTTGGTGGAAACAATGATCTGGGAAAAAAAAGTCCCATGTCAGAAATAAAATTAAAAACATAATGTCTACATTTTTATAGAAATCCTGGGTATCCTAAATTTTTAGTTTCAGAAAATATTAATAAATAATCATATTAAATACACATTTTTTTAGGAGGAAATCTTCTTCCAATGGATAAGTGGCAACAACGATATCCTGGTGCAGTAGGACCTGGAATTCATCAAACCGGTGGTCCTGGACAACCAATGAATCCATCATCCGTCCAAATGGGCGTTGCTGCACCTAATGTACAAGCTGGGGCTGCTGGTCAGTCAGGTGCGGTTCGGCCAGGAGGAGCGACAGGAGCTGGGGCTACTGGCGGGCCCATGGGCAACCCGGCGGCTGCTGCAGCCGCTGCAGGGAACATGCTTCAAAAGCAGGCTTTGCAGCAACTGATGCAGACGCTACGGTCGCCGCAAAGCGCCGAACAGCAGCAACAAATCCTGTCGATTCTTAAGGCTAATCCGCAGCTGATGGCCGCGTTCATAAAGCAGCGACAGGTTAGTAAAGTTATCAGTTTATATTAAGTGTTCAATTTTTACTAGGCTGTACATTTTTTAAAGCGAAAAAAGGTTTAAGTGGTTTTCAATAATCAAAATATTTTGTGTAGGTATTTAGGCAGTATTGTTACATATAATGTTCAGTTTAAATTTAATACTGCCAAAACGTAATTTTGCTCCTAATTTAGATGCAAAAAAATATGAATACAATATTATTATTATTATTATTTTTTTAAATATGACGAAGTTAGAACACTGTAAATGTATTCATTCCATTTTTTTAATTTTATGAAATAAAGTAGAATTTAAACACCCTTAGTTTTTGCTAATTATGGTTAGTTTATTATAGTGTTTTTCCTACTCTCAAAGTCAAACAACCCCAATTAGAAATAATCAATATAAACCAAAATGTTTATTTTATGATTTTTTATTAATTTTCGAAAAAAAATGTGACTTACATTTTGTTATTTCTTTGATTGTGTTAAATACTTCATGTAAACGTGAATAATTTAAAAATATTTTCTTTCATTTCTGTTTTTTTTTCTTCTTTTCTTCTTTCTTATTTAAAGGATTTAAGGACTTTTTAAAAGCCTCTCATACAGGTACTACATGTGTATCTGGTTTTTCCTCCCTGTTTATAGATCTAAGTCATCTGTGGGAAGTATATAGTGGTGAAAAAAATGATATATCCAGTAGTAGTTTATGCTTTGATGTCTAAATGATTACCAGTATCAATAACTGAAGTCTCTAGCCATCGTTAGTTATAAAAAAAAATAGTTAAAACAAAAGACCTATTTAAATAATAAAATAAAATAAATCAGTTATAAAAAAGAGACATGTCTTACCTAAAGCATACCTACAAAAGAGTAAATAATAATGAGGTTTTCAAAAATGATTTATTACCTACTTTAAAGTAAGATAAGTAATCCATGTATTGCTTAACCACAAAATTGATATTCTACGCCAAGGGTCATAAAGCTAATTCATTTTCCTCTTTGAGAGAGCTAAATAAGTACATTAAATAAAATTTTGTTAAAATCAAATTAGTGACTTTAAAAAAGTACCCCTTTATAACTAGACAATAAAATGAATTGTTATATTTTTCAGCAAGCACAGCAAATGCAGGCTAGTGGTGGTAATCCACCTCAGCAGCTACAACACATGCTAACCCAGCAAAACCCTGCAGCACAACAGCAACAACACCCTACTCGAATGGGAATGCAGGGCGGTATGTTAAACCAAGGTCAACCAGGTCTTAACCAGGTGCCTGGAGGACCTGGACAGCCTATGATTCAACAACAGCAATGGTAAATATATTTTTAAATAGTTAAGTTATAGAAATAACTGTTTTTTGTCCATTTTGGTTTTTTATTTAAATAAACTCATTTTCAAGGTACAAACACCAACAACTTCTTGCCATGCAACGGCAACAGCAACAGCAAGCAGCCCAGCAGCAACAGCAAGGTGGATTCCAACAGCCTGGCTCATACCAACAGAGGTTACCAGGAATAAGACAACCTCATATGGGCTATAATAATGCCTTTAATGAACAGCAATATCCACCCATGCAAGGACTAAAACCTACACCACCACCAGTTCCCTCACCCCAGGGTATGATGGGTCCACCTCAAGGTCAAGGTATCTCTTCAGTTCAGCAGCAGCTAATGCAGAGCGTTAGGAGTCCACCGCCAATTAGGTTTGTATTAAGTTAAATCTACAGGGTGTCTCTAAAAGGTCTGTACAAAAACCTACCACAAATTCCTTGGACCAAAATACGATGATTTAATCCAATTTACCTTAGTCACAAAGTCGATCGTTTGCAAGATACAGAGTGTCAAAGTTTTTATTTTATTTTAGTTGTTTTAAAATATTATACTTGTTAATAAACTTTTTTTACAAAATTTTGTATTAAGAGGTTTTTAGGGTGGGAATTTGAACTGTGATAATGTTTTTGTTGTTAAATGTATGGGGAGCCACCTGCAGTCTATCTGCTTAGGTTCAAAGTGTCATAACTTTTATTTTGTCGCGGTATATTAAAATTTTAGTAAATAGTTCTTATTCTCCCATATTTTTTGCACCAAAAAGGTATACTTTATATAATATCGCTATGAGCAACCGTTTTTAAGATATTTAAAATTACTTATACCACAAATTCTATGTGCCAAAAATACAACGATCTAATGCAATTTATCTCAGTCGAAAAGGTTGCTTGTTTGGGAGATATAGGGTGTTCAAGTCAAAAAAAAATTATAGGAAAATTTACCATCTTGTATCTCACAAACCAGCAACCTTTCGACTAAGATAAATTGTATTAGATTGTTGTATTTTGGCCCAAAGAACTTGTGGTAGCATTTTGTACAGACTTTTTGGACACTACCAAGTGGCCAAGATAAAGCGTAAATGAATGCAATGGCAAACTTTTGTATAAAATAAAATGTTTTATCTGAAATATCTTGAAAACGGTTGATTCTAGCGATATTTTTTAAGTATACCTTTTTCATGCAAAAAATATGGGAGAATAAAAATACTTAACTAAAATTATAATATATCGAGGCAAAAAAAGTTACTATACCTAATACCTAAGCAATGGACTGCAGGTGGCTCCCTCTACATTTACAACAAAAACATTAGCATTATAAGATTACCCACCCTAAAAACCTCTTAATACCAAATTTTGTGAAAAAATTTATTATGTATGTATTTTAAATTTGTGAAAGGCATACAAAAAAAATACCAGTGTCGTCCACAAGGGGTTTAAGTTAAATATTTTATAAGAAAAAAATGATACGCCTCTGCATTTTTCAAAAATAATTTTTTAATCCCCATTTAGTTTAGCACAAATTTGATCTCTTGACTATTTTTTGTTTGATGTACGGTTTTCACGTAAATCAATAGAAACCATTTTTTGGCATGGCCAGTTTGCATTTCTAATATGAAATTCTAGATTTAAAATTTACCTTCAATATTTATTCTTTAACAAGATAGGAATTTAACCATGCCGAGAAATGGTTACTATTTATTTACGCGAAAACCGTACATCAAACAAAAAAAAGGCAACTCAATAGGGATTTAAAAACATATTTTTATTTTAGAAAAATTCAGTGGCGTACCATTTTTTCTCAAAAAATATTTACCTTAAACCCCTCATGGACTACACTGGTAAAAATTATTTTTTCTCTTGTATGCCAAAAAGTCTTCTGATGCAAAGGGTGCGTCTCCCAAATTTTTTAACGTATCTGAATGGGTATAAAAAAACAATATTTTAAAAAAAATTACCACCCCGTAGTTCAAAAGCTAAGACGTTTAGGACATATGTTCATACAAAGTTTTTTTCTTATTTTTTGATGAAATATCACGTCTTAAAATTTTTCGCATTTGTTTAGAAACACCCTGTATAATATATTTAAAAATTACTGAAATAAAATAGAAACTTTGACACCCTGTATCTTGTAAACGATCAACTGGTAAATTGGGTTAGATCGTTGTATATTGGTCCAAGAAATTTGTGGTAGCATTTTACACAGACCTTTTAGAGACACCCTGTATATGTAGAGTATATGAAATTCTACTAAGGTGCGCATTCTTTCGAGGTCCAGCACTAGTTTGGTATCTACTTTCTGAGACAGCAATAATAAAAAGTTCTCGCCAACACTTTTAGAAATGTTCATAGTTTTAACAGTTTAAAATATTTATAGCTAAACCACATACTGACTACTATTTTTATCTTTTTATTTCTGAAAGATTTAAGTTTAGTTAAATTAAATAAGAGGTCTTTAAACAAATAAAATTACTTTATAAATTTAACAGTGAAGATAAGCTTTGTTTAAATAATATAGCTTTTCTCTGGTTATTCTTTATTGTTCTTAAGATGGGAATAGTGATTTTGGTCCTACAGTTGTAATTAAAGTTGTTTAATTTACTGTATGAGATAAAACTTTTCAAACAAATTTATTTTTAGAAGTCCACAACCAAGTCCTTCATCAAGACCATCCCCATCACCTCGCAACCAGGCTGTTTCTAGCCCAAGAGGGCCTCAACCATCACCTCATGATCTCGCTTCATCAGAAATGCTTTTGGGACAAAACCATTCAAGTGCGTTACATTCGCACGTTAGTCCTGCAGGTACACCAAATCAGGAAAGTGAATTACCACCAATGACACCTCAAGATCAGCTAAGTAAATTTGTGGAACAACTTTAGTGGTGCAAAACCCTCTTAGCTTCATACAGGAAGTCCCCTAACGAATGACGGTCCAGTCAGGGACAGTCAGGATTAAATGAATAGATAATGGAAACGGCGCGAAGTAGCCGATGCGACCTCAAAACAATGCTATCTGGCCCCGAAAGATGGCAGAACGGAGCAAGATAAAGATTTGAAATGGAGATAAAAACGTGATATGCCCAGAGCAGCTTAATGTACATATTATAAATAAATTTTCTGTAGTGTAAATAAAATTTTAAATTTTGTATATATGTTTTATAGTAATTGTACTATATTGTGAATATTTTAGTAAAATATTAAGTGATGGAGAAAAATACCTAAAAGTATTTTGGGCTTTGCGAGGCTGTGTTTTATTATGGATTGTTACCCCGCCTACTCAAGGCATAGCTACGCAACTTTTTGCTCGTTTTTACTATTGTGACTTTTTTAGTGACGCTATATAGAAAATAGATTTATAAGTACCAGCTCCCAGCTGGTTGCTAATGTGATGGCGGTTATTATCCATTATGAGGGATAAGCCCCTGTTTGTTTTTATATAATATATTTATAATTTATATATCGTCTGTTTTTCATGTGTTACATTCCACAAATTGTGGAGTGTGTGTGTGTGCGTGTACTGGCCCTGACAATCTTACCTAAAGGCCAGTGCAATAAAATTTAAAGCAAAAGAGAAACTTATTCAACACTCCCTCCTAATTTATTACTTGAACATACATAAATTAGAGTAAATTAGTGTTAAGTATTATATAAAAGAAATAAAAATTATTTAAAAAAATATTGTTTTCCTGTGCTGTTGTTTTTTAATCCTGTTAGAAATTAAATTGAGGTGGACAATACTTACCTTTAATAATACTTGTCAACATATATATATATATATATATATATATATATATATATATATATATATATATATATATATATATATATATATATATAAAAAAGCTATTGATGTTAAAATGGCTATATTTGGAAACTACAAGACATTTAGCATAGATGTAAACTAGTGTTGGCAACCGAAACCGGTTTTCTGGTTAACCCGTTTTCGGTCGACCGAAACCGACGCGATTTACGTTCTCCCAAATCAAATTTTCACTTAAATGTGGTTTCATTTAATTTGGGCGAACGTAAGTCGCATCGGTTTCCGCCGACCGACACCCCTGGGAAACCGTAGCTTAATGGCTAAAACCGAATACCGGTTAACCGAAAAACGGGTTTTCGGTTAATCGCGGTTTTGGTTAAAACCAAAAAAGGTTTTCTGTGTCAAATGGTTTTGAAATATCGATTAATCGGTCGACCTCGATTTTAACCAAAACTGAAAACGTTCTTTAAATTTCGATTAACCGGTTTTTGATTGATTGCGGTTTTAATCCAAAGAAAGAAAATCGGTCATTTGGTAAAATCGGATCTTAGGTGAAAGCTTTCGGAATATTTTTTATTTATAATTTCTACTATACCTTAATACTTACCAAGTTTGAGATAAACCAATTGTAAATAATAATTAAAATAAAACTTTATTATTTAGCAAATATGTTAATTTTAAAGTTAAAAGAGAAAAAAATGTGGGAAGTTCCATACAAATTATATATTATAAAACTGCGTATTTGTTTTTTATGACTTGGATCTATATCAATAGAAGTCGCTAATTAAAATACAGTTAAAAGCTCAGAGGCTAAATTGTTTGATTGCAGTTTGAAAATATACATAATATTTAAAAACATTAATATATTGGGACTTTTGCAATTAAAATCGGTAACCTCGATAGGTGTTGACAGATTCGGTTTTGAAATATTCGGTTAACCGGTTTTGCTTTTTTCTCGGTTTTTGACAGCCTTGTAAACCCTTGTAAAGACGTCTTCTATTTAAAAGAAATTTTTTAACATAAAAGAAAATTAAATGTCCACCAGAGTCGTTTATGAGGGGTGAATGATAAATATTTTTTAAGAATATTATGGTTTGCCAATGAATTATTTTTAAAATAAAAATATTTTTTGATTTCTTGCTTAATTTAAAGTAAACGTTAAATATGTAAGCAGTTGTATTGTAATAGAAAAAGTTTTGTAAAAAACTAGTGCTGATAGACATAGGGCGATAGCTTTTCGAGAATTTTGTTTAATAAAAAAATTAAAGTATATTTGATCTGTTGACCTTTTTCAGTAGCGGCCGGCATAGTTGGGTCGAATACTGAAAATTGGTATTCGAATACAAATACCGGAAAAAGAAAGTATTCGAATACTAAAACAAAAAAGATTCAAATACTAGAAAAGAAAAAATCGATAATGAAAAATTTGAAGAGCTCAAAAAAAAGAAGCCTCACCTTATTTTTCGCTACTTTTTGTTCCCTTTTTTCCAAATTGGTATACTACTCGTGACAATTTTGGTATTTGAATACTGCTTTCACATTCCATTATTCAAATACTTGGAACGTCGGTATTCGAATAGTCAAAAAAGTATTTGTCGAATACTCCAAAAATACTCGAATACTGAATCCCGAATACTAACCAAAAAGTATTTTACCGAATACCAAACACACAAATGTATTCAAATACCGGCAAAATGTATTCTGAATACTATTCAGAATACCGAGTATTCGAATACGACCCAACTCTGGCGGCCGGTACTAAAGGATACAAGGGAACATGCCCACCCTTCAAATAAACAAAAAACAACGATTTTGTTAAACATAATTACATTTCAGATATTTACTATAATCATATTAGAATAGTTGTAAACCATAGATAACCTACATTTATATCCGCAGTGACAAGAACTCGCGCAGTAAACAAATGGATGGGTGGACGAACATGCGCACTTAAAAGCCGTGGAAAAATACTAACACCGGCACCCCGTACTGCTTGGCAAATTAGGCAAACGATTAACACTGCGCCTTTTTGTTCAACTAAAGGTAAATTTACACTGCTAAATTTTTGGACGATTTTTAACACTAGTTTATTATTTTATATTTTTTTGTTTGGTTCTTAATGCTTTTTTTATATGTTTTTGTTGTTTATAAAGACAACTGAGCAAAATCACGTCAAGTAGACCCCCAATTCCCTCTTGATAATTAAATTCAGGTATGGGTATTTTTCTTTAAGTATTCACTCTGGACGATTAATCCCTGAAACAGTTTTTGAAAATTTTTATTTTAACAACAATTTTTTTTTAATGAAAATTGTTCTGACTTTTTGTTAAAAAATTTTTAATTAAAAAGCTATAAGAGATATTTAAATGAAAATTTCAGGGTTTACAGCTTAATACGTGTACTTTAATAGAATGTATAAAAGTTTAAATTATTTTTTTAATTTCATATTGTTAATTAACTTTTAAGTTAACAAATGAAAATTTCAAAGACTTCTCCCTCAAAAAATGAAATTTTTTTTTCTCGGTATTATGCACTAAACATTAAAGTAACAGATTCCGCAAAAAAATTTGACTGCTCGCGATTAGATTAAACAAAAAAAATTATTTATGGCGGGTGGTGAGCGCTGCCCGTACGGCGCGCTGCCGCGCGTCATTGACTTACCTTACTATCTACTCAATAATTATAAATAAGTAACAATACTTCATATTTTTAATTAAAATAATGTTTTTTATTTATTATTTTTTTATTTAAACAAATTACATAAATTATATAAATAAAATATCTTAAAAGTTAATTAACAATATGAAATTAAAAAAATAATTTACACTTTTATACATTCTATTAAAGTACACGTATTAAGCTGTAAACCCTGAAATTTTCATTTAAATACTCATAGCAAAAATTGTTTGTTAAAATAAAAATTTTCAAAAACTGTTTCAGGGATTAATTGTTCAGAGTGAATACTTAAAGAAAAATACCCATACCTGAATTTAATTATCAAGAGGGAATTGGGGGTCCACTTGACGTGATTTTGCTCAACTACTATAAAATCCGGACGTAAGTGAAAAATCTGCCCGTACGCACTTAAAGTAACCAAAATCCGAACATGTCCGGATTATCTGGACGTCTGGTAACCCTAATCGGACATCACACCGACTGTGATGATTTTTGGCATACGGGGTTTGTTTTGGGGCATTGATTACGAATCTGAAAAAATTTTGATCGGCAACGTTTTGTTTGTAAGATATCCATCATCAGACGTCAAAAGGCCGCCATGGCTACTGTGATTGAAAGTGAAGATTTGAAACTTAAGAGAAAATTGGGTAAAGTAAGTAAAAAATTGGGTTTTTAAGAGGTGGAAAGCAAATATTAGGTGCCAATTTAGCAAAAAAACTGAAGAATTGCATGCAAATAAAAGGGGAATGTGGTGAATTTAGGTTGTTCTTTTGTTTAAGTTTAATGATGGATATCTCGGATGAAACGTGTCCGACTAAAAATTCTTTTAGATTTGTAATCAACGCCCCAAAAAAACCCCGTATGCCAAAAATCATCAAAATCGGCGTGGTGCCCGATAAGTAAACAATTACCTACTTAAAAATGGGCAAAAGAACTTTTTTTTAAATAGAGGATAGGCTTTGAATACATTTTATTATTACATATTTCTTTTTTTTTTACATGGAAAATGTCACGAGCCTCCAATGACTTTTTGATTTGATGTGCGATTTTAGCGTAAATAAATACTAATTGTTATCTATCTAATTCTATAGTCATTGTATTTAATATCATCTTTCTTATCTATTTTTTAAAGAAAAAATTGGTCAACACATTAGTGTTGCACCGTTTATTTTTTACACTTTTTTATTAGTAAACCAAACAAGCCAAACTTTTTACATGTCTGTTATAATATACCAAAAAATACTGTGTACATTCTCAGCTAAACGTTGGTAAAGGTCGGATCGGCTGAGTTTTGAATCGATTTGGTTGTGAATTTTGTTTAATTTAATTGTTAAAAATGAGTGAAACAGAAGAGGAAGATGTAGGTAGTGATATGGAGTGGCTTATTACTCAGCATAGGAAAAGACAACGTAAGAAAAACGAAAATATATCTTTATCACGGGAGGAAATAATAGATATAGTGGGCGATAATCAAGTAACAAAAAAAGGGAAGACCACGTCGACTGTAAACAACATTTAGGTAGGAGATCCCAATCGAAATAAAATACCAACAAACTCAAACATCATCAGAAAAAAGTTTTCACCAAAAATACAGGCAGTTGCCCGTAAAGAATATTTACACTTTTTTATTTGAATTCCTCAGATAATTTAGAAAGAATACAAATTGCAAACAGCTGGGAAAAGGAATTCCCTGATAACGATGACGTGATTTTAAAAACAAAACTTGGATACCTGTTAAAATCAAACACCGATAAATTTCAATTATTAGCAAAGCTGGCTAAATTAACAAATAATAAAATCTTAACCGCATACAAAGAAACAAAACCACATAACTACCAACATCGTAAAGAACCTAAACCATCTTATTCAGTAGTGATTTCTGGCATCGAAAAATGCATTCAAGATGAGGAAATAAGTCAACATTTAGAAAAGAAAAATATCACACACAGATTTTGCAAGAGGAATTATTACTTCATGTCAAAAATCATTCGAGAATCTAAGTAACTAGGGATTTTTCTATAAAAGCCGACACTATGCGGTTTATTCAAGTAGCCCACCTCCTCCTACGCCGATTGCATGTGGAAGATGCCTCCTACGCCGATTGCTTGTGGAAGGTGCAGTCTATTTACACATAGAACAGAAGACTGTGATTCGCCCATTACATGTGAAAAATGTAAAGGCAATCATCCTACTACAAAATGCACATCTAAATTACCCGCAAAATGTCTTGCTTGTGATGCTACTGATCGTAAAGCATGGTCATTTAAATGTCCAAGACGACCCACTAAACCTATTGAAGAAGGCATTCCAAACGCGAAAATTAGAAGTCTGAACAAAAGAAGCAAATAATTATCCACTAATATAACAAAAACCAGTAGGATTCACAATCCAATAACCATTCATGACCATATAATAAACACTTACATAAAAAAGTAAACAAAGCTGAAAATTTAAATAGAAAAGAGGTACTACAAAAACAAACAAAGCACGATTTATACGAGAGTACAACATTGATACCACCGCAGCGTTTTCAGGCAACCGGCTGTATATTTTAATGTTCGACCTAGATCAACCACAGAGCAGTTCACCAACAGAACCCACACAAAGTGAGAATAATAGCCAGTACCATGTCGATTAATATATTTTATAACAACATAAATGGATATACCAAAAGAAAACACCTATTATATAATTATGTTCAAAGGGAAAACATAGACTGCGTACTTTTAGTAGAAACTAAAACCAAAACATCTACTGTCACAGATTATAAGGACTGGAGAACGATAAAACAAAATGGAAATCAAATAACGAACTATCCCAGAGGGGGAAGTATAGTACAGTCCGCGCCAAACCTTATCGCAAAGAAAGAAAATCCACCAAGACTGAATAAGCTCCTTAACGAATGCATACATTTTACACTTCCGTTTAAAGATGAAAAACTACATATATTCTTAATATACATCCACCCCACGTCCAAAATAGAAGAGACAATTTTTATCAAAGCATCGCTTTATAAATATTCTATAGTTATTGGCGACTGGAATTTTAATAAAAGAAAAATCAAACAACTTTTCAAGATTTAATTCTTAATTCTAACTTTGTAAAAGCGAGCACGCCTCCAACTTTTCTTATGCAAAGTAATGAAGACAGTTCCCCAGATGCTGTAGTTTTTTCAAAGAATCTTGAAAATTGTTTTCAACAAATAGAAGTAGTTTCAGATTTGGGCTCGGACCACCAAGGTTTTAAAATTAAACTAGATCTTAATCAAAATATTTTGAAGGAAAAACCAAAAAAACTAAATTATGCAAAATCTAATATAGACAAAATAAATCTACAACTTAAACAATACATAAATCAACAGGACCCAGCAATAACTCCAGAATATATCCAAAGTTTTAATGAAAAAGTATCAGAAGTAATAGATCTTAATACTCCACGGATAACCGAACACCAATTCAATTATCCACTACCAAATTTTATTTTAAGGCTAATAAAAGAGAAAAGAAAAATGTTGAGGGAATACTACGCCAGACCAGACCCAAGGATAAAAACAAAAATTAATAAATTTAACAAAAATATACAAAACCTTATTTTTAAATATAAGCAGAACTCTTGGATAAAAACATACAAAGAAATAAATGACGAACAGGGAAAAAAATTATCACAAAGTAAAAAACTGTCCAGATACAAGGCAACTCCTGATCTGGAAGAAAATGGAATAATATATTCAACTGACCAAGAAAAGGTTAAAAAATTTCAAGAGTATTATAGGGAACACTTTAAGGAAAAAAATCATCCAAGCTTTGACACTAATCATCAACAAAATATTGAAAGGTGGCACGAAAGATTTTTCATAGGCGAAGAAAAACCTCCTCCTGATGTAGCCTTTGATGCTAACGAATATTACAGAATTGTGCACTCACAAAAAACAGCGCACCTGGATTGTATGGTATACCTTGGAGCTTAGTAAAACAATTCGATATAGCTATACACGAACACATAATGAAAATATTGGAATATTGTCTACAAGAAAACATTTTTCCAGATTTATGAAAAAAAGGGATAATAATTAACATTCCTAAACCCAAAAGCGATCACAGAATTCCAAAAATTACCGTCCAATTACTCTGTTGCCAGTTATAGGAAAAATATATGAAAAACTAATACGCAGTAGACTACATAGTATAACCAAAACTATTAAAAGTAAAACAATTGGTCGAGCTAAATACTTTCGAGCTCTAACTTATAAGAATGAAGGAAAAACCATAAGAACTGCGACAAAAATATACAAATGAATATGTAGACCAATCTTGGAATATGGACACACACTATTTTTAAATCTTAGAGGGCCAGCAGTCAAAAACATATCAGTTGCAGAAACTTCCTCTATACGACCCATAACCAAAATGAGACACCCACAGAATAATTTACACAATCCAAGTAATGAGCTTCTGTATCAAAAAACACACATACAACCAATACATGACAGAATACAATTACTTAACACAAAATTTGCAAAGAAAACACACAATATCGAAAAAATGGAACCTCTTTGCAGAACTAGGGGAAACAGGCCTACAAGATATAGATTCCCTATAGAAACTATAATTGAAAAAATTGTCAATCTGCATAATGTTGATTAGTTCCTTATATTTTGATATTTTTAATTACTCTTAAATAATTTTAGTCTAAGCGTTACCTTAACATAGAATTTTTTTTTGTGTTTAACAGAATTATATTTTGTATACACAGGGTGGCCCACCATATTCGACACGGTCTGTATCTGGATAACCATGGGGTTTTTAAAAAAGTAAATACTGTTTCATATACAGGTCGGATAAGGTCACAGTATAAAATTATTTTACTCTATACAGGATGTCTCAAAAAAGTGTGACGTATCAAAGTTATATTTTTTAAATGGAACACCCTATATTTTATGACGGTTTTAGATTCTACATAAAAAAATAATTTAAGTTTGTTAATAGTACCAAGTGTCTAATTTTATTCGTTTTTGTGATATTTGATTTTTTTCAAAATGCAGGGGTGCAATTAAATTATTTTTATTTTAACAATATAAACTCCTTAAACTTTTAAATTTGTTACAAGATTAGGAAAAGTCTGCCTTATCATACGTAGGTCATATCGAGATCATAGATTATACAGGGTGATCAAAAATAATTTCAATTTTTTAGAAAGTCAAACAGCAATATCTCTCTTATTTTAAATGGAACACCCTGTATTTTTTTACTCCACATGATGACAAACCAAATGCTCTTTCAAATGGTGTATAGGTTGCCTATACCTATCTTTTATACTTTTTAAGTAAATTCCGTTTTAACATATTTTTATTCCAAATGCCTATTTAAATGTAAGTAGGCTGTGATATAGCTATGCCTATATCACAGCCTTTTTAAAATTCACAGAAATAAAATTCATTAGTTGCTTATAATGCTACTTCCAATAACACTTATTTCAGCTGAATGTGGTAATGATAAAGTTTGTGTTTTTATACAATCCTAATAACGCCTCTGGTCAGTTATGACGACATTCTGTGACCTATGTGTAATATACAAAGTATTACGGAATATGATTAGGAAAATTTAAGGGCAAAATCTAAATTAGAATTTTTTTTAAATCTTTGGACAATCCACGAAGGCTGAAAGCCTAAATACTAAATTACCGTGGGTGTCTTAAGCAAGGTAAGAGGAAGTTTGTTAACACGGGACTTAAACTTGAAGATTTGGGGGGAAGGAAAGACCTCCGCTGGCAGTAGGTGCCACAGTCTAGAAACTCTAGGGATAAAAGAGCGAACGAAATGGGAAGTTCGGGGCCTGTCCAATTGGACCGTATAGGGTTGCATACGTGCGGCACCACGAGTTTCTCTGTTGGGAGCATTTGAAAGAGTATTTTATTTGTCATCATATGACGTAAAAAAATACAGGGTGTTCCATTTAAAATAAGAGAGATATGGCTATTTGATTTTCTGAAAAATTGAAATTATTTTTTGATCACCCTGTACAATATTTGATCTTGATTGGACCTACGTATGATATGGCAGACTTTTTAAAATCTTGTTACACATTTTAAAGTTTAAAGTGTTAAAAGTGTTAAAGTAAAATCAATTTAAGTTTACCTATGCATTTTTCAAAAAATCAAATATCACAAAAACGAATAAAATTAGACACTTAGTACTATAAACAAACTTGAGTTATTTTTTAAAGTAGAAACTAAAACCGTCATAAAATATAGGAAGTTCCATTTAAAAAATATAACTTTGATACGTCACACTTTTTTAGACACCCTGTATAGACTAAAATAATTTTATACTGTGGTCTTATCCGACCTGTATATGTTCCAGTATTTACTTTTTTAAAACCCCATGGTTATCGAGCTACAGACCGTGTCGAATATGGTGGGTCACCCTGTATGTTATAATTTTAGTAAACAATTATTGTAATTTAAACAAAAATTGTAAAATTTACCATGGCTGAAGGACTTCGGTCGAGGGCCATTTGGGAAACCAATAAAAAACGTTTAAATAAATAAATAAATATACTGTGTAATTAGATAGAAATATCACCATACCGAGGAACTATTCGTATTTATTTACGCGAAAAAAACAGGCGTAGACGAAGTCATATCCGCGAGACCCCTTTTTCGATGAAGATAGCAAAAAGAAAGGTCTCGCACCTTTATATACACACTCCTTTTAATGTTTTTTATTACATATAAAATACTGACGTAGACAAACATGTACTTGCGAGGCCCCGTTATTGAAAGATTAAAGATGGAAAACAAAAAAAGGTTCCCACCCTTAAATTACATCTTTTTACACTTCGATCACGCTTGCTACTGCGTATCCTGCGCAAAATTATAACATAACAATGTATATGTCTCACATTTCATACATTCAACTGCCAGGACTCCTAACCGCGAGTCCGTAGGCGACCGTCTACACCGCCTACGCTACTGTAAAATAACCCCCATTTTTTTTTAAATTTCAAAGGGGCGTGATGCATTTAGGGAGATCGAGTTAAATCTTATGAAATCTCACCGTCGGGGAGGGAAATGTGTGTAGAAACAGGAAAAATTTCAGTAAATTTGGGCACGTTCCCAGGGAAAAAATGTATCCTGTGATGGAGTGTAGCTTTTGGGTCGAGGCCCTTTTTTTGCTCTTCAAAACAACAAAATCAATATTTTGGTTTTAAAATTAATGTTATTTTAAGGTTGGTATTACCCTTTTAACACTGTATAGAGTAAAAGAAAATATGAGAATATTTTAAATAAAATTATATCCGAAAATGCTTCGTTTCCGAGATACAGGATGTGCAAGTTTTAAGAAAAAATAATTTTTTAATATAACTTTCCTATCACTCCAGATATTTCCACAAAACTTGGTACACTTCTTTTGACCACTACATTACTTTTTTGCTGTAAAAGTTTTTAAACAAATGTCTACCAGAGACGTTCGAACAAAATTTGGATAGATTTTTTTCAACATGAAAATAGTACGCCACTGCTTTATCTTTGAATCAATAATATTTTTGAAATACTCATTTACTTTGGAGTTAATCTAGTCTCTTGATATTTTTTCGTACGGCGATTGGTTTTCGTTTAAAGAAATAAAAACTATTTTAATGCATGGCCAAATCGGTAAAATCTGATATGGTGTTTTCTATGTAAAAATCGCTTTAATTTTTGCTAAAAGGGGTCAAATACTTACATTACTACAATTAAAATCAAATAAAAAAAAAGTGTTACTAGTTCTTTAATAAAAATTAGACCAAAACAAATTTTACATACAAAACATATCAGATTTTTGTAATTTTGCCATGCTGCCTGATATCAATTAACATGGCTTTTATTTCTTTAAAGAAAAACCGTTTGTTGTACGAAAAAATCTAAGGACCAAATAAAATCCATAGTATATAAGTATTACAAAAATAATATTAATTTGAAGAAAAAGCAGTGGCGTACTAGTTTTTTTCTTCAAAAAATTCAATGCACATCTAGTTCGAACGCCACTAGTGTAATTTTTTTTAATTTCATAGCAAAAAATGTAATGTAATTGTAAACAGAAGTGTACCAAATTTCGTGAAAATATCTAGAGTAGGTAGGAATGTTATGATAAAAAATGAATAGCATATTCGGACATAATTTTATTTTAAAAATGTTCCTATTTTCTTACATTTTATACAGTGTTAAAAGGAAAATGGGGATGGGGGGTTGAAGCAAATCTCACCAGGGGAAGGGGGCTCGAAAAATAGAAAAAAAACACCTTACGTAATTGTCGGCAGGAGTTACTGAACACCCTGTATAGTAAAATACGCAAAGTTAAATAATATGCAAACTTGCTAACAAATTTGTCGTTCAAAAAGATTTGGTGCTAGTCTGGATGCGCCTTTACAATCTTAGTTCTTACCATTATTTTCGCATTTATACTTTGGGCACTTAATATTGAGAAAAATATCTAGTAAGTATGGCTACTAACTTTTAGCCAATAAAATACATTTTTATTGTGGTAACTCGGGTCACTAACTTTTTAAATCAATTTAATATATTTTTTCTTTAGGTGTTTTTCTCAATTTAAAGTGCCCAAAGTATAGAGACCAAAAACTATTTAAAAATGCCTTTTGCCCTGCAGTTGTAGATTGGCTGTAATCTAGTATACACGTTCAGCCACTTCAAAAAGTATGGGCATTTTTTGCCAATGCATGGAAAGGAAACTGTTTAAAGCGTGTAGAACACTAGCAGGTAGAGATAAGAACAAGATTGCCGGCATGTAAACATTTTCTGATACGGTGACGAATCGATCCCGCTTTGTTGTTTCAATTGCTCATGATGAACCTTTTAAAGTGAAGAAGTTTTTGATGGTGAGGTTCTTTTGTCAGGATTTCGGTATTTTTAAAATTGAATTCATGGTTTAAATTACTTTCATGTTTGTGTAAGGCGGTAGAGGCATTTTTGTATATTTGTGTCCATTGAGTCTATTATCGAGGTATTGAGTTGTTTTACCTATATATTTTTTTGGACAGTTTAAACAAGGAATAGAGTAAACAACATTAGATTTTTTTTCTTGGGCACTTGGCTTTTAAGGGTGTAAATAAAGATGACAGAAGATTATGAGCCTTATGGCATACAGTTATGTCATGTTTTGCTAGAATGTATTTTATTTTCTCGGACAATTCAGGGGAGTAAGGCATTGCTATATATTTTTTGGATTGTCAATTACAGTAGTATTTTTGTTGTTTTTATTGTTATTATATAATTTAAAAGTGCGTTGTTTGATAATTTTATTGATTTTTCTCTAAGGATTTTTCTGATTTTGTTTAAAATTTGTGGGCGGAGTTCTGGTGAAGTTGCTAACTTCACCAGAAGTGTGTGTTTTCGTGTTTTAATGAAATTTTAACAACTAGTATACAATGTAAGCATGTTTTTTTCTGTTTTTTAGGTTAAAAGTACTGAATAAAAAAATGTTTTGAAAAAGCCCAGTATATAGGGCGAAACGTCAAATCGAAGCGTTTTACTTAATATACTAATATATAAACCTATACCCAAGAATAAATTAATCTCCGCTATATATATATATATATATATATATATATATATATATATATATATATATATATATATATATATATATATATATATATATACGATTAGGGGTTGCCCATTATACAAGGTGTGTCAAAAATTTTAAAATGATTTTATTTTAAATATTGCCTTAAATGTTTTTTAGGCAACCCTTTAGCAATACCTTTGTTTAAATACCACGTTTTTGATATAAAATAGTTTTTATCCCATAAACAGATGGTTGCAGGTCGCTTTCTATTTGAATCTTTGAATGAGTTCCTAATAAACCGTCATAAGTACAGGGTGGCTCGAATTCGACGCTCATCTTTGGGATTTCGTAAACCGTAAGAGATACAGGATCGGTTAAATGGAGGCAAAGTTGCGCAATTTGATGCTCAATAAAATGCCGTTATGCGTTTTAAAAATTCCGAGTACTTCCGAAGAATTTTGGTTTCTATTGTTTCCTGGCTATATTTGTTAGGATAACTCAAAATGAAAAACACGTTTTCATGACCACTTTTTCTGCTCTATAATTCAGTGTGATTAAATATTGAATCTGACGTTTCGGCTTCTGGCGACCATTATCAACTTAATTTTTTAAATACGGACCTGAAATTTTTTTCAATTTAATTAAATCCTTTCATCACTCTTAAAACACTATATATCGCCACTTTGATATTTGCCGACGTTTCGTGCAGAAAATTCCATCACCAGAATATTACATATTTATTTTACCATAATACGGCCCTGAACTACATTTTTAGGTAAGAAGGTAAAAAAAAGAATAAACTTATTACATATTCGTAATCTCTTTATGGCAACTCATTGATATCTAACAGCGGAAATTACTTTATTAACCGAAAATTTCATGAATATTAGACATAAGATACAAAAGGTAGACAACAAATTAGCTTACATAAACAATTTGTAATACTATCTTGATGCCCATATTAAAAATAAACATAATTTAATAACTATTATAAGTTTTCAAGGAGTTAACCTTTCGCCTCAATGCATTTGCTTGCTTTGCTTTGTATTTTTAATACAGCTCGATTAATTGTTCTCGCAGGAATGGCAGCAACTTCCCTTATCAAATTTTGTCATAGTACTTAAAGGTCGTGAGGTGCATTTTTAAATAAACGGTTCTTAAGATATCCCCAAAGGAAATAATCTAGGGGACTAAGATCTGGGCTCCTAGCGGGCCATCTTGCAAAACCATTTATTAGGAAATATATGGTAAAGGAATTGAGCTACTTTCCGTCCATAGTGAGCAGGAGCTCCGTCTCGCTGCCACCATATTTCTTGAAATACTGCCAAAGGTTGATTATCTAGGGCGTCTAAGACATCATTCCTAATCAAATTTAGATATCGTTCGGAAGTTAAGGTCCCTTCGTAAAAGAAAGGTCCAATAATTTTGTTCCTCCACATACCAATCCATACATTAAATGAAGTTCTCCCTTGAATTCGTACCTGCTGGTTAGTTTCTGTTAATAAAGTAATTTCCGCTGTTAGATATCAATGAGTTGCAATAAAACATTATGAATATGTAATAAGTTTATTCTGTTTTTTACCTTTTTACCTAAAAATGTAGTTCAGGGCCGTATTATGGTTAAATAAATATGCAATATTCTGGTGATGGAATTAGCTGTACGAAACGTCAGCAAATATCAAAGTGGCGATATATAGTGTTTTAAGAGTGATGAAATAATTTAATTAAATTGAAAAAATATCAGGTCCGTATTTAAAAAATTAAGTTGATGATGGTCGCCAGGAGCCGAAACGTCAGATTTAATATTTAATCACACTGAATTATAGAGCAGAAAAAGTGGCCATAAAAACGTGTTTTTCATTTTGATTTATCTTAACAAATATAGCCAGGAAATAATAGAAACCAAAATTGAAAATTCCGGTTTTTTTCGAATATCTTCGGTTGTACTCGGAATTTTTTAAAACGCAAAACGGCATTTTTGAGCATCAAATTGCGCAACTTTGCCTTTATTTAACCGATCCTGGATCTCTTACGGTTTCCGAAATCCCAATGATGAGCGTCGAATTCGAGCCACCCTGTACATAAAATGCCAAATACTTAAAAACTCGAAAGTACGAACTCTTTAACGAACAATACAATAGTTTGGAAAGATGACTAGAAATAAAAGAAAGGAGTAGATAAATACAGATCTATATAAATATATTTAACAAACTGCTGTACAATAAGTTCTATTCTTTATAACAGTAATTTATAGGGTATGGTATCTAAAATAGAATAAATTTGTAAAACATCACACTATCGAAGTAGAAATTGTTTTTATCTAAGGATATAAGGCATTTTGGAAGTTACCTAACTACACTTTTAACATATAACAGAGAAAAGAAGTAAACTATGATTAAATTGAAATAGCGCAAAATAGGAAACAGGAAGAGCAGTCAAAAGCAGTTCAGCGACCCAGCCTTACACCCGTAATTATTTATTAAAATAAATTTAATTTGTGATCGTAAATTCAAAAACTTAAATAAGTGAGTAAAAAATTTAATGGTAGTTTAGTTCTTAGTTAGTTTCTATGATTAAAAATTACAAATTAGGTCATTGATTAATTTTTTACCGGGTGTGTTTATATTTGGGTCAGGATTATTGGGGTTTATGGATATGCAATAGAAGTCTATTAAAATTACTCGAGAATTGTTGCATTGCCATATAAAAATTTAAATACTTTTTTCAGCAACCCGATAAATCAACTTAATTAAAACAAAAGAATATTTTTAAACACTTTTTGTATGTTCTAATTGTGTATTTAATTAATTATCCTTTACATTTTAACTATCTTATTTAGAGGTTTAGTTTTTCAGTTCAAGGTTTAGAAACAATTATTTTAAAAGAAAGTTTTATACGTATAAGTAAGTCGGCTTTTAAAAAGTAATTTTATGCATTTTGTAATGTTTAAATGTACTTTTTCTTATCATATTTAAAATTTTGAAAATAGTGAATTGAATTTCGAATTGTTGATTTGTTTAAAAAATGGATTTGCCCGTTTTTAGGTTTACCTGCAAGTTTATAAGGGTGTTACTTAAAACTAGTTGTTAAATATTTTGTTACAAATATGGTTGGATTTCCTGATTTTTAAATTGTCATAAGCGTCTTGGGGCAGTAAAATACCTATTTCAAAATTTGTCACATTTTCTGTAAAAAAATCGTGTAAACCTTATAAAGACATCAAACGGACGTTAACTTTTGGCAACATTTGAGGGCTTTAGAACTAAGGTGGTGTAAGTCACCTTGTTTTAAAATGTGGTATTAGTGTTTTTCTATATTGCTTAAAACCATTTATTATTTTCTGTCAGAGCGGTGTAGGTCATAGTTTTATAGTAGACTAATGGATCTCACATACCAAGTAAAATTAGTTTCATTTTAACAATGTTATCCAAATTTATTTTACCTTTAGGGACAATAGCTCAAAATATATTTTTTACTTACACCACTCACCACTATGGTTCTGAGCCCCTCATTTGTTAGTAGATGCGCTTATATGGTCAACAATTTTTGGGCACAAAAGTATGTAAAATCAATAATTATTAAATAGCGAAAATACGAATTTTCAAATATCCTAGCATTTTAAAGATTCATATTTTCAACTTTTCACAGATGGTTAGAAGTTATAAAAAACTTGATAGGCAAAACAGGAACTAAAAGTATAATAAAGTATTAAAAAAAAAACAATAATAAAATAATAAAAAACAAGAAGTAAATAAAAACATTATAACAAGTTAAAATAATAAATCCAATCACATTTTCTTATGATTTTCTAATACTACTCAATTGCACTCATTACAGAAAAATTCAGGTTCAGAAAAATTTTAAGTATCAAAATCAAAAATATAGTTTATGTAAACAAATTAAGAAACATTTAAATTTTAAGTCCTGTATTCATTTCCAAAGACAAATTTGCTGATTTGCGTGCTGGTTACAAGCGATTGATTTTTCACAAGGCGATTGCTGCTGCACGCTAATTTTCGCCCGCCCGCTCGCCTCCTCTTCAGTCTGGCCATTCCCTGACGCGCGTTTGTTATGCAGTTTCGGCAATTACGATAAAGAACAAGACGCGAGCGGTACCTTGCAAAATGAATACACGGCCTAATAATGAGACTGTAAAAGGAGAGATAGACTGGACTGACCAAGAAATTGTCAAATGTATGAAATAATAAAATTATCACTGGGACATTTTAGAATTTTATACACCAATCACTAAGTTTAAGGTCAACTAACTTTATATAAAGAAATATTTCTTCTCTTTTGTGTCAAGGCAAGTCTATTTCTTCGCTAATTTACCCAGTAGTAAAATATATCTTCAGTATATTGTGATTTTAACTATAACATTATATTCATTTTTCTCTTTTCAGCGCACTTGTATATTTTACTTTTTACAAAGTGTTTAGATAATACTACTATACAGAAATAGGTTAGCATAATTACTGAAATTGAGTTAACCAGGTACATACTGCACAAACTAGTGGAATGGTAAATAGTTAAAATAACAACCATACCCCAAGCATTGTTTGTGTAATAATTTTTTTTATATAAAAATATACGAGTCATGGAAATTACAGTATCTAACAAATATTATAAAAAATATAAATTATATTAACTTGTGCTAACAGTTTGGCAAGTAAACATCTATTTACAAAGGTATATAATATAAAGTTACTTTTCTATATATATAAAATATTAAAGTGAGGTAAGATTTCCTCAAAAGCAGTAGACAACTTAAAAAAAGGACAATATGGCAACAAAGAATTGAATACATTTTGGTACATTTACATAGGCATGTGGTATAGGTATTGTTGCAAACGTTTAGTTTTAAAGAAGTTAGCAAATATGATTATTACACAGTGGATTATTCAAAATCAATCTGTGACTAAATTAAACAATCAACAAAGAAGGAGGATTTTCCAATTTCCAAACGCTTTTTGGGAATTAGAAAATCAAGTATTGGGATTATAGGGCATATCCTGCATAATATCACTAAGACTAATTTGCTGTAATTAAAAAAAAATAGACATAAAGGTTACTTAACTTTTTTAAAAGTAAATTAATATAGTATATATTTTACCAAGATGTTTAATAAAATAAAAGTTTGGTTTGTATTATTTTAAACTAACAAACACATGCAATTTAGGTTAGTACTACCAATACCACAAGACTCCAATGAGTGTTTAAGGTAATTTGACTTCTGTAGTGTTTATGTTTGGCATCGCAGCGTAAAAACAATAAAGATCATGCGCAAAAATCTATTGTGACATTTCTATGAACAAATTGTCGGTTTAAAATTGTATCTGAATCAAACTTATTCAATTACATGTTTTGAACTAAAAACTGTACATAACCCTGATTTCCCCAAATACGGCATTCGATAAATGTTTCAATTTAGCGCGCATCATAACCTTTTGGCGGCGTTGCCACAGGTCCCTCCCATAGCATATTTTTTCAATTATTTATTAATTACTCTAATTACAAGCTTTAAAGGTCCGTTTTTATTTATCCAAAATTTAAAATATATATATATATTTCTGTTGATACCACTTTTATTGAAATATCAATGGCCTTTTTGGTGAAATAAAATAAAAACCGAGATTTCTCATAAAAATCAATGTTAAAAGCAATTATTTTCTACTATTAATAACTTTTTTTTTTCAATTCCTGCGCGCTGCGGCTCTGTAGACCTTTGGATATTTAACTGGCTGGTATTCTTATTATAGTACCAGTAGGCTAAGTTTCATAATTTTCTGAATACTAATTCTTACACCGGTAGTACTACCTTAACACATTTATTTTTAATTTTACTATAGCTGTATCATGATTTTATTATTTTTTTAATTAATATTCTTTTGGCGTCGTTTTGTCATTAAAATGTAAAAATCAATATTTCTCTTTACATTTTTACATAGTTTATTTAAATTTTTGGTAACCAACATTACATAAAATATTTAAAAACTTATTCGAATGACAAGGTTATACATAGACTAATATTTATGTGTATTTTTAGTAGTCTGTAATATAATTGCTGATTAATAAGAAATCATACACTAATGAAACATATTAATGAATGATCTAGAATATGTTAAAAATATTTATAGTAACCACCTTTTTTTTATTTGCCAGCAAATTATACAGTAGCAGGATTAACAACGTAGGAGACAACCTGCATATTAAAATTAACCACTGGATTGTAAAAAATATTTTTAGCTTAATAAGCTTATGTTATCATAGTGATACATAAAAAACTAACTAAAGCAATTGAAGTAAATTTAAACTACATTAATTTACTTATAGCCAAAATTAGCTATTAATTGGGTCAAAGATAAAATGTGCGTTAACTATTTATAAATATTTTCAAAAAACTAATTAATTTAATAGTATAAAAAAATCAACTAGAATATTCTAGAGACATCTAGATAATAAATAAATTTACAAATTTACCTAGTATGATACATAAAAAAATTGGTAACTACCATTGTGTTTCGATATAAATAAGTACTATAGTTATTGGACCATTGCAAAATAAATTTGAAATGGCACTAGATAATATTGTCACATAACTAAAAGTATTAATACTTCAGTCTTTTTTAAAATAAGAAGGATAGGAAAAACATCTGGTTGGTCCCTTATATATACGCGTCACAGCCTATAAATGCAGGATCACTAGTCTTAAGAACTAAATTTTTGAGCTATTTTTAAATTCGTTAGCCACAGCTGCTAAAGGGTTATGCTGATTCCGGTTACTGGTCCTTCTAAAAAAAGAAGTTAGATATTTAATAACCTACAAAGTAATATGGAAACAGTACATAATAAGAAACTAAATGTGTAATATAATTACAACAAAGCGTACGAATAATTTTTCTTAACAATTTTTACTTCGATAGAGTAAAATGTGATAGATGTAGTATTTATGTAAAAGGTATTGACTAACAATGATTATGATAGTAGCAGTAAATATGAGACGATGCATTGCAGTCTTTGCTTAAGACTATAATAAATCCACTATGTCCTATACTCTGTTCACTATAAAATGAAAAAAACACCTGAACAAAAAATGTATTTCATTGGTTTAATTCTCTAAGAGTTACCATAATAAAAAATGTATTTTATTGGTTTAAAACTACAGTAACCGGAGTTACTTACTAGGTATTCATTATTAATTTATAGTGGCCAAAGTATAGGACCGGTCAGAAAAAATCTGCTATTACAGACACTAAAATGACGCTTAAATTAAGTCATTTTAACACACCGGAAGCCGAAAGATAAAAATACTTTTTATGCACTGCTTTCAAATATCATACTGCCAGCGAACTTGAAGGAGTTGCGGGTACCAACAGCAACCTACAAGAGTCCTTAAATCGGTCCGGTAGCCTATGTAATACCGCAGAGTCGCAGATATCTCGCTTTGTTCCTACAAATAATGATAAACAAGCTCCCGACGGACCGCGTTCGGATAGTGGTGCAGGGCTGGTTGAGGAACAACTGGACGGATGCCCTTAAACGACTTTGGCAATGAACACGGACGCCTCACGTGGACGGATGAACTTAGGGACGATCTGATTTTTTTTTTAATCTTTGGACAAACCAGGCTAAAAGCCTAAATACTAACGTACCGTGAGTGTCTTAAGCGAGGTAAGAGGGAGTTTGTTGACACGGGACTTAAATACTTGAAGATTTGGGGGAAGGAAAAGACCTCCGCGGGCAGCAGGTTCCACAACCTAGAAACTTTGGGGATAAAAGAACGAACAAAGTGGGAAGTTCGGGACCTGTCCAGTTGGACCGTATAGGGATGCATACTTAGCTCTTCTTTAAATAGAATCAAGAATGCTTAGGGTTGTGGGGGACGCCATGCCCCAGATATGAGAACAATATTCCAAGGGAGGTCGGATTTGGGACACATATAAAGTGTATAAATTAGAAGGAGAAAATACTTTTGGCTCGAAAGAGAAATCCAAGCTTTTTGAAGCTGCCGTGGCTATAGATACAATGTGTTTATGCCAGTTAAGGTTACTTTCAAATGTGACGCCCACAAGATTGAAGGTGTCTTTGCTCTGTAAAACTTGGCCGCTCATAAGTAGAGGATGAGTATTTGATGACTCTTTTCGCGACAAGGAACATGATTGTGTTTTGGATGCATTAAAATGGACAAGATTTTTAGCGCCCCAATCCAATATTAAATTAAGATCCTGCGAAAGAGATATCTGCATCGCTCTGAGTTTGTTTTCCAAGTCAGGTTTAGTAATGGGTTTAGGAACCTGAAAACTGGAGTGAAGGGTACTATCGTCGGCGAAACTATGAATGGAATTAGTTGTGGACGAGAGAAGGTCGTTGATGTGAAGAAGAAACAATGTTGGTGCCAGAACTGAGCCCTGAGGGACTCCAGCATTTACTTGGTGAAAGCATGAAGAATGGCCGTCCACAATAACTGATATACGACGATCAGATAGATAACTAGAGAGCCAAGTACAGAGTTTAGTTGAAAGACCATAGGAGGGAAGTTTATTAAGAAGTGCGGCATGCCAGACCTGGTCAAAAGCTTTGGTTATATTAAGAGCAACGATCTGGGACTCACCTAAAAACTCAAGAGACTTATTCCAGCAGTGTGATACGAAGGAAAGAAGATCTGCTGTAGATCTTTTGTGGCGAAATCCATACTGCCTGTCATGCAAAATTTTGTGTTTTTTAAGTACTTGAGAATTTGTGAATTAATTAGTTTTTCCATTACTTTACAAAGAACTGAGAGAATTGAAATTGGTCTATAGTTAGATGGAAGAGATTTAGATCCTTTCTTGGGAATAGGTTGAACACGTGCAGCTTTCCAGCCCTCCGGAAAGATACCTGTGTCGTAAGAAATTCGAAAGAGCCGAGTTAAGATTGGTGCAAGTTTTGGAGCACATTTTTTAAAACGATTGCTGGTATGCCATCCAGCACAGACGATTTCTTGGTGTTAACGGAAGAAAGGATACGCCTAATGTGTTTTACCTTGAAAATAATATCGGGCATTTTATGAGGAACTGGGGTAACCGCTGGAATTGGATGATTTACGGGAGGGTCAAGGGTTGAATTGGCAGCAAATTGTTTAGCAAGTAATTCTGCCTTTCCTTTAGCGGTAGAAACAATTTCATCTTCCAAAGCTAGTGGCGGAAAAGAACTGGTACAAAAATTTCTACTTATGTTTTTCGCAAAGGACCAGAAAGATTTGCTGCCATTCGAGCAAGAAAGAACTTTGTTTTTAATACGATTGTCGAAGGAGTCTTTGGCTTCAGAAATTGTTTGATTGTAGTAGTTTCTTGCTTCAATGCTGGCCTGTCGTTTTTCTGGACTAGGATCCTGTAGAAACTTTTTGTGAGCATGAACTTTTAAAATTCTAGCTTTATCACAAGATTTGGAAAACCAGGGTTTGTTATTGGATTGTTTGGGGTTCTTGATGGTGTGTGGAATATAGGTTTCAATGCCCAATTAGATTGATTCCGTCAGTTGATTGCAAATTTGAGAAGGATCACCAGAAGAAAAGCAGATGGAATTCCAGGGGTCGGCTGAGTTGTAGTGCCATACGGTGCGTGGTAGCATGTATTCATTTACCTCGGGATGTGCAGGGTAAGATATAGTAACTAAGCCATGATCTGAGCGACCTAGGGGAGCTGTGACAGATGTTTGATAGAGTTCGGGGTTGGTAGTAAGAAAGAGATCAAGGGGATTTGAACTATGATTTGGGACTCTAGGAAAGTAGGTGGGTTCCATAATAAGGTTGGTAAGAGAGTTACTGACTGCGAAGATTTCGGCTGGTCTGCCTTGGGGGTCAGTTTTTGAAGAGCCCAGCCAATCCTTATTATGGACATTGAAGTCGCCAAGCACGATTATTTCAGCGGATGGAAACTGAGAAATTATGCTATCGATCTTTGTTGAAAGAAAGTCAAAGAATTCGACATAGGAATTATTAGATGGGGACCGGTACAAACAGCAGATAAATTTAGTTGAAGACCTAAGGGAAAGTTTAAGCCAAAGGATATCAGGCCTACCCGATTCAAGATTAGAGCACAAGCCAGATCGTTGCGGACGAAAGCATACACCATATGTGGGCGAAAAGACGAAAAAAGTTCGTAGCCTGAAAAGAGAAGGTGGCTGGTTGAAGATTTAGAACTTATTTGTGTTTCCGTTAGAAACAGTATGTGGGGCTTAGATGACTGAAGGTGATGGTGAACGGAGTTTATATTGGTGTTAAGCCCACATATGTTTGCAAAAGAAATTAAACTTCTCGATGAAGGCCTCCCGGATGCACCCCTCGCCCGGAGATCCGAATGTAGGGGTATTTTACCTCCGAAACATTTTACTTCCGGGTGTACCGCCATCATTTGTACATAGTTTGGGGGTTAAAAGGAAAAAAAGAAAAGAGAAAGAAGGAAGAAGGAAAACTGACTCACACACCCAGAACCCGAAACGTCCGTTAAGACTTCACGGGTCCCTTAAAGGGTGGTGGGGTGGTACCTCCTCAGGCGAGGAAAGCTCCTCTACCACCTACTGATGGATGCATATTTCCTGAGCGAACCTACCATTAGGGGCTACATGACACGAATGCACGCCACATGGTGTGCTAAACACCCAGAACTAAGTCATCTCTCCCAACAACGTTTGAGAGACTATCTAGCCTATCTCAACCGATCTGGATATGTCAGAACACCAAGACCTGGATAATCAGGACCTGGAACAAAACCAGGCCTCGGAAAATATGGTAATCGAGATTGCTCCCGAGATCGCCAACAATGAATTAACAGAGAGGCTTACTAACATCCACATCAAGTCTCACATAAAATCCCAAGATATCGCATAAGCCAACAACGCTCTTCGGGACTTACTTTCAGAACGCACGGATATTTTGGCACTTAAGGGGATGCCGTAGCACGTTAAATGAGCTAAAACGCGATTCGCTGCCGTTTTTAAATATTTGTTTGAGAAAAAGTTGTATATTGAAAAGTTTCTTAAAATGATCCAAAGATTATCGAAAAGTTGGTTATTTTTACGGATTTGTAATTTTGGGAAATTTAATGTGTCAATTATTACCATTACCAAAAATCAATTAACTTTCCGATAATCTTTGGATCATTTTAAGAAACTTTTTATGTACAACTTTTTCTCAAAACAAATATTTAAAAACGGCAGCGAATCGCGTTTTAGCTAATTTAACGTGCTACGGCATCCTCTTAACAATTCTGTTTATGAAGCTGCGAAACAACTTGTTCCTAATAATCGCTCAGATAGTTTTTAGCAGGCACTTCGGAAGACCGAACACAGAATTCAGCAAATCGCCAAAAATAGATCTAACGCGGGAAGAGGCATCGCGCATTCAAAGTGTATTGGACTAAATATCAACCAACAGACCGCAGGGTCCGGATGGCATTAATAACTACTGGTGGATGAAATTTCCCAGTACACATCCACATTAAGCCAGACCAATTCCTAAATGGTTTGTAGAAGGCCGAACTATATTAATACCAGAAAAGGGAGATCTAACACAGCCAAAATACTAGAGACCGACCTGCCTCAATATCAGTTACAAGGCTTTTACTAGAATTTTGTATTCTAGAATACTGAGGGCAATAGGGGAATCAATGGTTGCAAGGAAAATCTCTTAATCGATAGATGCATTACACAATACTCAATCCAATACAAACTCAACCTTAGCACGGCATGGATTGATTACAAAAAGCTTTTGACACAACATCGCATGAATTAATATCCATCTGCTTAGAGAGCTCAAGGTTCCTCCCAACCTAATTTGTTGCATCGAATGCCGCTTTGGAAATCTAAATTCTCCATAGCATCTGGTGCACAAAAATTCATAACTGATCCCATTATATTTAAACGGGGCGTATTTCAGGGCGACTAACTAAGTCCTCTATTGTTCTGTATATCGCTGCTTCCCGTGTCCGTGTCTCTTCAGAAGACTCGGGGGTATTGCTGTGGACCACCTGGAAGGAGGGAGCGTAAGGTAAGCCATTCGTTTTATATGGATGACCTGAAACTCTATTCAACTAGTGAGCGAGATCTACAACAGTTCCTTAAAGTGGTTTACGAATATACCAAAGATGTTGGCATGGAGTTCAGACTTGACCAATGTGTAAAACTTAGGCTGGTTAAGGACCGATATGGTAACGATTTAGAGGCTGATCAACATGCTGACAGCGCGATTCTCCGCCTGCTACGAAACAACAAAACGTATCGATATTTAGGTATCGACCAAAATCGTACTCAAGATGTTAAAGCTGTAAAGACCGAGCTATGAAGCAATTACAGGCAACGTTTAAGGAAAAAATGGAAGTCTGAACTATCTCTATGGAATAAGGTTGCTGCAACTAACAAGCTAAAAGTTCCTGAATTGCTTTATTCGTTTAATCATCAATTTTAGGCATTCAACCAATTATAACCGCGGTAATAATTGGTGACGTTTAATACATTGTTTAAACGTCAACATAACCGATTGGTAAATACTGTTTTAGAATTGGTTCTTCGCTTAAAATATCAAGATCTTCTTGGCGAACTTCGGAGACTCTATCCAGAGTATACCGTGAGATTGGTTGTCCTGATAATTGGCGTTTTGGGAGGCATGAAGGATAACGTATTAAGGGAGTCGAGGTACATTCCAGCATGTCAAAATATACCTGAACAACTGGTGATGAAGATACAGAAATCTGTTGTCCTTGGATCCCTTCGTCTACTGAGACAAATGAATTTCGCCGAAGATCACTGACAGAGCGGACGCGAGGAGTGGTCTTCGATATGGATGGCCTTCCGCACGACGCCCTATGGGGTCGGAGCCATGGGATACGTCGTGTCGGATCTTTTAGAAATAATAATAATAAAATTGAAACACAGCGAATGTGGGGACTCAAAACAACAATTATTCCCATAATTGGAGCTACTGGAACCATACATAAAAACTTTGCAGACTGGCTAAACAAAGCTCCGGGCAACAAAAAATATTGCTGCATCCCTCCAAAAACCACTCTCTTGGAGACAGCACACATTATCCGAGGAGCCCTAGGATAAAAAGCACATACCATTTACTCTGAGGAACATGGGATGTTCCTGATACATGGAATTTTCGCCAAAAATGGTTGAAGAAATAGAAGATAATAATAATAAGCTTTATTGTCATAAAAAATATTTACATTATAATAAAAATATCAAAACAGCTTTTAAGGTACTTGCAAAAAATCTGAAAGGTAGTGCGCAAAACGGTTACTGTTCATGGAATTTAAAGAACTAGAATGAGTATAGTAATATGTTCCTGACACGTGCGCAAAGTTATCCTTTCCCATACGCAAAAGCAGTTAGACGAACGACGCGAAGCGTAGTTCGGATAAGCTTTAGGTGTGGGAAAGACACTCTGCACAAGTGCTTATTTGTGTTGCTCTAACAACCAATTATTTTTCTAAAGCGAGATTGCGTGCACAAAGTTCACCTTTGCACACGCAAACGGGTGCGCACAAAAACTACTATGCGCAGGCGAGTAGAAAAAATAAGTTTATTTCGCTGAAGTTTGCGCAGGCGAGTAGAAAAAATAAGTTTCTTTGGCTGCCACAAAAAGTGAAAATAGGCCAAGAGAAAACTGCCTCTATATTTATTAATTTTGCAAAGCCCTAAATAAAAAAGTTTCTTAGATTCAAATGAGCATCCAATATCTGAAGTTTCAGTAAGAGCAAGGTAAATTTAATTTTCCATTCCAATGTTTATTTTAATACTCCACATAATATACCGTGCTTGTCTAAATTCAGTAGCCCCCTCCTAACTTTTGAATTGTTTGGTATTTTTTCATGTTTCACACTTAGTGTGGTATTTTCTTAAAGGTGTTTTAGATATCTTTTTAACGGTGATATAATATACAAGGTGCATCAAAAAATATATACTTTTTGTCCTACCCTGTATATTATTACCAATAAGAGCTTTAAGAGAATATCACAATAACTGTATCTAACCTTATTATATTCGGAAATATGGCCATCCAAATGAGGTATTTAGGTAATTTTCAAAGTACCGCCATTTTGTAGTAGGTAAAGGTATTGACTTGATTTTCTGGGATTATAAAGTACTCGTCAGGAGCTTTAAAATGATGTGCCATAAGACCCCCCTTTACATTTTTTTTGTCAAAACTCATTCATATCTGTCATTTTCTGTCTAAAATTTGGTTAATGTTGTCTTACTAAAATCCTCAAATTTTTTATGAAAAAATATTAAACACTTCAAAAGTTAGGGGGTCCTGAATTTAGACAAATACAGTATGTAAATAAAACTTTAAAACGATAAGTTTTTACACCATTTGTAAACGGCCCAATTTACCAATTTCTAAAAAATATTTAATATTTTAATGTAAATTTAATGATATTACTTAAACTAGTTTGATGATTATTTTCCAAAAATTTAAGTAAATACTTCATTACTGCATGCTGAACACTACAGAGTAGAATAATGTTTCGAATATTCTTAATATAATTTTATCGTTAATTTTGATTTCAAATCAAATTTTAAAGAGACAAGAAAAGCCAAACTAAAACTTAAAATACCCTTAGAATTAACATAATTCTTTTGCCAACTACTATAGTGCAAAAAAGCGAGAAATAATTAACAATAGTTGTTTAAAGGAAGTAAAGTCAGTTGCTAAAGGACTATTTTCTAAGAAAAAATAAAGGGTAAAGTAGGCAAAACGTCAGAGTTGCGAAAAAGAAAATAGGTTCGAAAAAAGGTATTAATAATTGAAAACAATCGTCACGCCTACGAATACCTGTAAATCGAGGACGTGGAAGTCGATCGCGACCAAGATACCAAAAACTTCTCACCTCTTCTACGTGTCTTGTGATCAGCTATAAGAGCTTTCGTCACTTCGTCGGGAGCTAGTACAGTTTGACCCACTCTAAACAATACCCTAAAAACAAAAATAAAACAGGTAATAAAAAAACGAATGTTAAAAAAATATGATGGGTTGTTTAATAAGTATACATGCTATATGAGTAAAATATTTTAAATAAAATCATTTTAACACAATCTTACCTCGGCAGTAAAGCAACCACACACGATAACAATGTAACTAACCAATACTGATATCTTTGCATTGATATTTGTATTGTCCAATAGGTACTTGGTAGTCCAAAACAACTGACGCAAAACGAGTCATAAATTAATGAATACAAATAAAATGCACCAATTGAGCAAACCATTGAAGCTACGTGGATTATTGTCTGAAAATAAAAAAAAATGAAATAATTTTCGTGAAACTTTGGTATGTCATAAAATAAAATATATAAGAAATTTTTATAATTTTGTACACTCAAATAATCTAGTGTAATCTAGACAGTGTTACTATTTAGACATTTAAAAAATTTTGCTTTGTAAAATAATTATAAAAATATTATCTATATTACCAAACTTTTAATATCATAATAAGCTTATGAAAAGCGTTATGTTTAAGGTGTTTTTACTTTAAAAATATCACTTCAATAATCTAATCACCTTAATACCTACATATGCCTGAATCATATCTGCCTAACTATTAAAATTATACAGTATTTCCAAAGTAAGAAAAAGCCGTAAAGAAGGTCATAACCACATAAAAAACGTGATATAACCATAAAGAACATAACCTAAAAATAGACATAAACAACGTTCAAATAAACAACTGGACTTTGACCTTGCAAATAAAGGTATCCCTAAACTGCAAAACATTAAACCATATACAGGTTCAGTTAAATAACATAACACATAGGCAATGTGAGGAAAAAAGACAATCTAACTAAATCCCGGCATGTAAACATACGTGACTAATAGTGCTTGTTTTGTTATTCTATCGCCTGCCGATGAACCAAACAGCGTTGCTCATATCGTATATTTAAAAAAAGGAGTTGAGCGGTTTGGAGTGTTGCCGTGTGTATATGCGTTTCTTGGTGGGGGGCGAACTTTGCTGAATTCAGTAAGTGGAGAGCGTCTTCCCCGGGGGCGCCTGGATGTGGCATCTCAGTTTAAATGTTGCAGAAATAAAAACACAATAATTATGTCTGTATTGTCTGTCATAGTGTGATGCATCCGTCATGCTGGGGCCGGCATCGTGGTTGGCAGGTTGTTGCTGATTACAAAATATACTGTTCTAAGGTATGTTTGGATTCTGCTGCTAGTAATGAGTAGTAATCGTTTGATATAAATTGACAATATAGACACAGAGCTACAATAGAAGTCTTAACAGAGGTCCTGGAATCGTATAGTAGGGGGTTGCATAGCTCTGATTACGTTATCACGTTTACGGGCCCAGAAAATTCAGTTATAGGCCGTCAACCAACTGGAGCTACACTGGAAAGGATTGAAAGGGTGGCATCGTCGACGAATATTATGTTGGTGGGATCACCTAGATTGTCGGAGAACAGAAAGATTCTTAACAAATTCATAGAAATTCAGAACGAACGAACTCGAGAGTATTTTAATAAAAAGTGTCTCGTAAACTTTGTCAAGTCTGGAAAGTATGATATTCGCTACGATAATCACTATAATGTAACATGGAGTTATAACTAAAAATACACTTTTATAGAACAGCTATGCTTAGAGATATTAAACACGACCACAATATTATGCAAGCGCGTTTGCAGTATAGCGACAAACTTAAGTGATGATTTAGGATCGGTCGGTTGCAATGTGGTGAATGAAGAGGCCCTGGACCATTGCAGTGTTATACCTATTAGAGAACAGTTTTTCCACCAAAGTGCTACTCAACAAGAACCTAACCTGATTAGTCATTTAAAGCAAAATATTAATTCTGAGATGACGCATGAAGAGTTACATATCTCGGCATATTATCAAAACGTAGGGGGTATTAGAACTAAGATCTCAGATGTATCAAATGCCGTAAGAGCTTCTGATTATGAGCTCATATTCTTCACCGAAACATGGTTCAAAAGCGATATTTATAGCTCTGAATTTACTTCGAATTACATGGTGTATAGAAC